>CAAKHF010025625.1:0-14807 GCA_901007745.1 Hippocampus kuda | reverse complement strand
GGGGCTACCAAGTGTGCAAAATGGCAGAGGAGAGCCAGAGAGAACATACAGAACATTTCCTGAAGATACTTCTATTTCCTCCTCCCTCCATCTGTTCCATTGGAAGCCTTTCCTTGGCTGGCATCCACCTCGAGAAATCCGTTGTTGCCATCTTGCATATATATTTCATTTCTTCGTTTTGGATGAGACATTTTTTTTTCCCCATTGGTGTGAATTTTCTCCTCTGTGGAATAGCTTCTCTGACTTGAGATTCTCCACTGCCTCGAAGCTGAGTCTAGAGGAGGACGACAAAGGCGGTGTGGAATTTTCCCGTTGAATTCCAGATTTGATTCAAGCGCGGCCACACGGACCAAGCCAATCAAGCGAGGACAGGCGAGTCCGAATGGTGGTGTCGGTTTTAACCTGCGTTGGGGTTCGTGGATGCCGTTTGCCCGATTCGCCACTGGGAACAAACAAATGCCTGCCTCAAATTGAACTCTTCCTTTCCTATCAGGAAAAATTGTAATGATCTAAGTTCCTGGGTTGCGCTGTTCAAATGTGGACATTTAACTCCCCGACCTGCCCTGATTAGAGAAAATAGTCATTAAAAATCATATGTGGCCGATCCTTAAGCTGAAGAGAACCTCTCAGCATGAGCGATGTCATCAGAAGCAGGTGCTCAGTAGGCTAGACGTTTGCGTTCCCATGGCAACAGTGAACCCCCCCCTTGCAAATGCGGCGGTGGCTTTTCTCGTTCTCCTCTACTTGACAGCCTCTCCCTGGCAGGTTAATCTGAGGACAGCCGCGGCTCGACGGCAGAAGATGGGGATGACGCGACGCGGATCCTTGTAGTTTTCACACCCGTTTCCATAGCAAATAAGCTCCCTTCGTCAGTTCAACCCTTTTGCGCGCCTGTTTGTAACAAAATTGCACTTTTTTTGATCCCCCGTCGTGGGAGGCTCGTACGTCCTCTGTGTGGAGCTTTGTTCATGGCGTCCTATTTGTAAAATATCCGCAAGAATTTTTTATACATTCTGCAAATGGTACCATGCTCCAGATTTGGAACTACAGTACAGTACTCCCGCAACATGTTGCGGACACTGGGAGTGGTGATCGGTTTTCACAAGCTCTGTCATTTTAAAAAGGGGGTGCCGTTGACTGGAGGGCTACAGTGTTGCACAAAGGGTTAATAGGCAAGACTAAGGCCAGTCGAGGCCTGTTCCAAGTTTTTTTTTTTTTTTTTGCACATTTGAATTGAGATATCCTGACAGTATTTTCATTTTTCCAAGTGCCTTTTTTTTTTTTTTTTTTTACTATAGGTAAAATATAGAAGTTCAACATTATATGCTGTTCAAAAAAGAGCGGATTTTTATAAAATATAGATATATTTTTTTCTTGGTTACATGTTCTGTGGTCGAACATGCAATAATTTTAGTTAAGTCTCCAGTTGCTACAACATAGCAGCATTCTCCTGTTTTAGAGGAATTTTATTACGATATTGGTATAAATGTCAAAAGAAGTGTTGAATAAAACTGCATTTGATACAAACGTCGTGTTTTCGTGTGTGTCTGTTCGACAGGTAAATCCACAGAGGAATATTAGGTCCACACCTACAAGAAAAATATGTAACACTGCGAGAATAGTTTTTTTTTTTTTTGGTCAGGCAGGCAATCAGTGGAGTTAGGCCAACTATGTGCTCCCTCTTACGCGTTCCAGTCAAGAGGCGAGCGGCAGCTTTTCTGAACCAACTGGAGGGTGCGCTGGCTGACTCCCAAGAAAAAGTACAGTGATCTAGCCGAGATGTAACAGAAGTACGGATTACTGATTCAAAGTGCTGCTGCTTACACAAAGTCCAAACGCTGGACTCAAAAAGTACCACACCGATTTTTGATGATATAATTATAATCACTGTCCAATTTCACACCAATTGGTAAACCGCTATCATTGTGGACCTCAAATGACAAAAGTGGAGAGGTAAGGGGTGACTTTTATTGGGGTATAATTTACAGTGGAAGCGGAGGGAGGGGTGACGTGGTTTTGGTTTCATTCTTCACGTTTCCGTGTTTTGCTGCGATTCCTGCTTTTGTTGCTGCCGTTGCTGTTCTTGCGCTTCAATATTTAGTTCCTCATCTAGACGCTCTTTAGCTCGCACCACCTGCACACAGAGACAAAGTCACAATGGACACTGACACTAAGGACGGCCTCAAATAGAGCACCACGGCTAGGGGGAATCGGGTTGGGTTGAGTGGAGAAGTTCTTGTTGCCATCGGATCATGGTCTTGAGTAATTGCGTCGGTTTTCTCAACTTTTACAAGCTGCCACTTTCACATTTGAGAACTTGCTTAAGTGCGGCGTCACCACAGCAACACAGTAAATTGCCTCACAGCAGAAGCTCGAGCAAAAGTACTTACTTTTGACTGTAAGTAAAATGAACCGCCCACAGACTTGTCGTTGACTTTGAAGAGATGTTCGTAGTTCTGGAATAGAAGGCAAACAAATCATCAGTGTGAGAGTTGATTTCAAAGAAAGCACTATTTAGGTTTTGTTATCATAAAACTTCCAAAAAGTGGACGAAGTCTGTTTACAATTGGTTGGATAGTTGGTAAAAAGCTGTACAATGGAGGTCAGTGTTACTCTTTTTTTTTTCTTACCTTCTGGATTTCTCCTGGCTCGAGCTTGGAGACGTTGAGAATCTGCTGAGCCTCTTGTAAACTCATCCCAGAAATGCTGGTGGCGGCGGCAGAATGCTGACCAGCGCTGCTTCGTGCCCGTGCTGCCGCCTGACTCGCTGCAAAGGAGGGAGGAAGAAAGGACAATGCCATCTTATTTGAGAGAATTGATGGTTTCATATATCACTGTTACACAAACTATTTACTATTTAATTATTTTTAAACAAAATTACATTTGCACTATATGGGGCAGCGCAGTGAAAGCGTGGTTACTACATTTTCCTCACATGAAATTCTGTGTTCAGGGCCCCTGGTGTTCCTCACTTGCCTGGTATTCTTTTGGTGTGGTGCAGATGAGAAATAGAACACATAATTTTCTTGAAATATTGCCAGTGGGAAACAGGTAGCTAGATTAGGCCCGATGATAGAGCCCTAGGAAACACTTGTGGTAATTGGGGAAGGATCAGACCAGTAAAAGGGGCCGTGGGGGTAATTATTATTATATGAGTAAATTGCATTAAAAGCTTGGTCATGGAATAAATTGATTTCTCAAGTCAAAGTACTAATTTGTACAATAAAATGAGACAAAAACAGCACCATTTTGGAGACAGCTCTCATCACGTGTGCAAGCAGTGTTAGAGAAATGCAGACTACAATTTCTGCCACGTATGATCTCATTTACAATAGAAACATGAAGCATACCTGCATATTCTTGCTGTAATGCCCGAGCGAAAGCACGGCCCACCACCTGAACGCCCATCACAATGACTTGCGCTAAATACTTAGCCTGTAGAACACACACACCAAAACATTAAACACGGATGCCACCAATAGCTGTCACTTCCACTACTGACTGACATTTGTGCACACTATATAAACGGTCATGTAACTGGGGAAGCAAAACTGGACACTCGTTCGGCAATTTCATCTTAACCTAGATGGCAAATAAAGACTATTCAAAGTATTAGTTAAGCACTATGGGATGCCATTACATGTCAAATGCTTATGACACCTGACATTACGTTACACACACATGACTAGTTGCGATAGAAGCAGTCAAATTGTCTTTCTAAGTCGAAGGCGGGAATGCTTCGGTCTTCTTCCGCGGCTGCAACAAAGGCGAAGCTACGACAACGCCTACATTCACAAGGACAGTTTAATTGAATGACACACGTAATTAAATAATGCCTTTTCTTACCATTTCGCCGTCCTAAAACGTCTTTTGGAGGACGGAGGTCGCTTCCCACATGCAGGAAGAGCATCAAAGGTTATGCGGATGTGTCAAAGTTCACTAAAGGGATGCTCTCGTTTTAGCATGTCGACACATAAAGGCCGGGAGGTGGAACTGCAGCTTGGTTTTCATGCCTTTTCCCCCCTATACGTTAAAATCGGAGTGTGACAAATTACTTGGCACGCGCCTTAAAGACTAACTTGTGCACAAAAATATAGTATTTATTAAAGTTATATTTATTTTGATGAGGATTTTTCCCTGTGTTAACTGTAAAATGTAACTTTTGATTTTTATATTTTATACATGTGTTACTGTACAACTACAGTACCGCTATGTGAAGCACTTCTTAAAATTATCTCTGTGAAAAGTTCAATGTAAATAATATACAATATACAATAAATAATATTTTCAAGTTTTGTGAATGTATTTTTTTAAATACTATTTTTGATGTTACTGCGATTTAAAAGGTTCCATGATCATGGTAACCCTTTAAAAAGGAAACCTAAAAACACCTTGTACACAGGCTACATCATACGAAAATTAACACATTTAAAAAGACAGATTTCCTATGAAATGTACTGTACTACACAAACAAGACCAGTTTTTACACGATTAGATTTCAATATTTTTATCAGAGGAAATTTGTCTTTTAATATATGATGTAATGCGTACAAAAGGTTGACAAGAAAGAAAGAAATTCGCATCATTGGTAATATAACCATCAGCCAGAATGAAGAGTGAATTTTAATGTTAAGACAATTCTTAAAAAAATAACAAACATGACCCTTTTTTAACCATAAAACACCCTCCCACCATATGAAAAACAAACCACAGCCGAAAATCACAATGTATCACATCTGAGTAGTAGCACAAGAAACTACATATTACAGTACAGTATATCATTGCAACAACGCTGAAAACACTTGCTGGCCACATGCATCCAGTCGAGCTTGTAAACAAATTCTGATCCAGTTGATTGGAAACGTACATATTCCCCCATTATGGCTTGATTAGACATTTGGACTAATACTGGAATGTAATTTAAGAGACAGTTTGAAAGACTAAAACCTATTCAATCTTCAGAAAATAAATATTTGGAGCAAGTGTTAATTAAATACCTCTTACAAAGGAACCTAAAACCCAAACTACCATATATGAACATCCCCCCGTGTAGAAGATATTCAAATCGAGTAGAAATACAATAGCAAGAGCAATGGAAATTAGTACAAGTAATCATGTAAAAAAATCCAGTTCATGGCCAAATATGAAGACTGGTGACCCTGTGTTATCCTTACAATTGTGTGAAGATGAAGACACAGTAAACTTTTTTTCCCCCAGATAACTACAACTACAAGACAATAATGATCTTTTTTTTTCTTTTTAAATACGCACCAAAGAGGTACCATTGTGCAAACTACACCCACAATAGTCAACACATTCTTACGTTAATGCCACTTTTCAAAGCACTCCATGTTATTAAATGCAATACACATTTGGACTTCGTGTTGTGTGTGTATGTCTGTATTCGTGTGTGTGTGTTTTTTTAGACCATTTACTATTAGAGTAAAAGCAGACCAAAAGCCAGATGAATTCCTGAATGCTTCCATGACACATTGAAGACTTCTGGCTCACAATTGCTAATATCATACACTGACAAATGTGGCATTTCAAAGGATAGACCAAAAAAAAAAAGTTTCCCATTACGGTATACGTTTGTTGGAGTGACGCCGGAAAGCAGAGAGTGCATTCCAGTGGAAGCGTGTGGGTGTCCTCTCTCCTGACGCGAGCACTTTTAATCATCCTGTGAGACCCAAGACAGAAGACGAAGGTGATGAGGGAGTAAACACATAATAACATTGAAGGCCATACCATACTGTGAAAAACTGACTTTTTAATTGACTGTCTGTACAAAATTGGGTCTGTGCAGTGCTTGCCCACCCATTAGGTGTGAAATGAGCAAATGAACTGCTGCCTCCGATCACTTTGTCCTTTAAGATTCCTCAAATTGATCAATAAAATGTAAATTGAAGTCATACTTTGACAAAAAAAAAACAACCACCAAAAGGCGTAAATATTCATTCATTCATTTTCGCAGGGTCGCAGGGGGTACTGAAGCCTATCCCAGCGGTCTTCGGGCAGTAGGCGGGGAAACCTTGAACCGGTTGCCAGCCAATCGCAGGGCACACAAGACGAACAACCATCCGCGCTCACACTCACACCTAGTGACGATTTTGAGTGTTTGATCAGCCTGCCATGCATGTTTTTGGAATGTGGGAGGAAACCGAGTACCCATTAACCTTCCATGAATATCTACTGGAAAATTTCTGTATACTTACAGGAAACGTTCCACCTTTTTGTAACCTTGCACATCAAGTTCTGTCTGGTGCAGTTCCTTACTCTGGAACACTTCATTTTTTTGAAACTGTTGCGAATGGTTTAAGGTCCGAAAAATATGATGTGCTAAATTTGAAAGCGGCTAAAACCTCACACAACACAGAAATCGTCATCGTTCTGACAGAGGATTCATTTTTTTCCGCACTCACCCACTCGTCGTCATCGACCCCCTCGAAGGATTCCTGGGGCAATGGATCGTCCATGTTTCCCAGCTTGGCAACCATGGCCTCCAGAAGCTGCCGCGCAATTGGTGTCAAATTACACAGCAGACATTAAGTACATCCGTACGCTGATGGTTTATTCCGATGCAAACGAGTCCTACGATATGTGTAAACCCACCTCCTCTTTCTTCTGCTCGTCAGTCTTCTCCTCCAGGTAGAAAGTCGAGGGCATGTACTTCCTCACCGGGGCCTCTTTGGGGGCTTCGCTGACTGACAACACATCAGCAATACTTCATGTTGACAGCCAGAGAGAGGAATTCATAAACGTGTACCTGGCGTCATGTCAGCGGGCCTCATGCTGATCTTTCTGTGCTGGCCGTTGGCGTTGCTGAGCCAGGCTGAGGCGCTCAGCGCTGGCTCCCAGCACGCCGGCGTGTCTGGGTACAAGTCGTCCTGGAAAAACTCTTTCTGCATCGGAGGACACAAAGGTGCGCAATTCAAAAGGGTGGAGGAGGCATTACAGCAATGCTATCCTTGGTGCCAGAAAGGCAGGAGATGGCTCCCGAGCAGCACATGAAGCGCTTCAACTCACTTCAATATAGTTCCTGGGCACCAAGAAGCTACAAGATACCATCAAAGCACTTGCATTGAGGTGCTCAACTCACTTCAACAAAGTAACTTGGCACCAAGATTGCGCCAAAGCATAACACAAAGCTCATCAACTCACTTTAACAAAGTTCCTTGGCACCAAAATGGCACCCAAGAACCACATGAAGCTTCTCAACTGACTTCAGCTTAGTTTCTTGGGTTCTGGATGTAACAAATTGGAACCGACGCACTGGATGATGCTTCTTAACGCAATAGAACACGGATAAATGAAATGAACTTGAGTCCACTCGGTGTCCTCGTTGGCTCACCTTGACTCTTGGCATCTTGAAGACCACCGGCTCCACGGTGGTCTTGGTGAGCATCAGGGCCACCGCGATCTCCACCTCGCGCACGTTACACTCGCTCTTCGGGAGGAAGGCCAAGCCCTGCAGCCCGGCGCAGCAGATGGGTTGCAGACACCGTGGACAACGGCAGCATTTGAAGATTCGAGCACTTAATTTACCTTGTGTGGCTCAGGGCTCTTAAAACTGCTGCACTCCTCAAAATAGGGGTCCTCAGGGACAATCTCATAAATGTGCACCCGGGTGTCCCCCTTGAAGACAAAAACAATCCGTGACTATTTAGGTCACAATCTTATTTTCCCTACCGCCAAAGTCCTCCTTACCTTTCCAGTGAGGAAAACCACTCCGGTGTCTTGGTCGTAGAAAGGGATCAATGTGGAGGGGGAGACATTCACGCAGACGCTGGCTACCACTCCGGAGGAAAGAGAAGCGGCGGAGTACAAGTAGAGGGCTCGCTCGCTGCTGCTGCACAGGAACATACGAGTGATAGTGTTCGATCAAAAGTTTGACTTTTGAATTGCTTCAATGCAAACAGTTGGGTCTCTGAAGGGCCTGCCCTCCTCTCCACTCAGGAATGAAACCCATCCATCCATCCATCCATCCATCCATCCATCCATCCATCCATCCATCCATCATCCATCCATCCATCCATCCATCATTTGAACTGCTTATCCTCACGAGGGTCACTGGTATACAAACTACCCAGTAAATCTTTTATTTGGATTTAATTTTATTTTTTAAAAGGTACATGTAACGCAGCAGCACCGGCACCATGTATCTAGCACGGGGTCGGCAACATGCGGCTCCAGAGCCGCATGCAGCTCTTTAGCGACATCTAGTGGCTTATCTGGAGATTTATAAAAAATGTTTGAAAATGGAAAAAGATTTTGATCATAGGCTAATATAGCTCAAATAGATATAGATACATGTTGCAGCTCTGAAAAAGGAGAGCTGTGGTGTTGGTTTTTTAAAACGTACACTTTATTTATGCTTTTCACAGTCTCGACAAACACAGACACGTCTGCGTCCGACTCCGTGCCTTCTCTCCTCGTTTGACTCGAGAGGCGTTCAAAGACAGCCTCCGAAAAGCGGAAATTAATGATCACTTCACAGACTCTAAGAAAAGCGAAAATAATGCACCAAAACAAAAAAATCAAGCGAGGAAATCACAAAATAAATTCTATGGGGGCGTTTGTGAACACACATCAAAGGAATGAATAACAAACAATTCTGAGACAGTCCTGTCTCCGACATACATACAGCATGTGTTTCCTTCATTGTAAGTTTTATAGAAGGCTTTTATTTTTTTGCGGCTTATGACACATTTATTTTTTGTTTTTTTTTGTCCTACATGGCTCTTTCAACATTTTAGGTTGCCGACCCTTGATCTAGCATGTACACAATCATGAATCAATGAGACATAAATAATTACTGTAATTTTTTTTATAGTAAACACAAACAAACCACCTTCACACGAGGCTTATCAAATTAACTTGCATACTTGCCAAAGTAAACTGACGTGACGTCGCACCACCTAAAGTACTTCATGAGATCAGGTCACTTTTTGAGGAAAGACACGTCAAGTAGTGTTGATGTTCAAAAATACCTGTTAAATCCAGACACCAGCAGGTACTTGCCCTCACACACCCACACCACGCGAGCGCCTCTGTGGCCGTCAGGGCCTGGACCCTCCTAAAACGCAAACGTCTTTTAATGTAGCGAATGAAACACATGGGTGACTACAGAGATCCCTCCGTTTTTCGCTCATGGCCACACGTGCACATTTAAGCTTTACTGAAGGCTTAACTTACATTTCTGCTTGTCTGGCAGAATGTGAACAGAATGCTATGTTAAACATTGCCTGCGCAGTTAATAAAAACCTTGATGATGAACAATTTGACGATTCACATTAGATGACACATTGGGTTAAAAACAAACAGAAAAATGAGTGATTGTTAACGTATTTACGTGCGCTAACCTGCACAGGCGCATCCGACTTGCGTGGGTCGTAGACACGAATTTTGCTATCTTTGCACACTGTAACCAGCTGCTTGCCATCTGGGCTCCAAGCCATGCAGAACACCTGAACGACAAACACAAGAGGGGGCAAGTGACAACAAATAAACCAGAATTTATCATCAATTCCTTCCAAATGCTCCTTGAAAGAGGAAATGAAATCCAACCACAACCGAACAAAGGAGATCGACAAATTGTAAAATCTGGCTGATGAGTTTTGCGTTATTTATAGGTGGCCCCCAAATACACAGATTGACAAGGAAGGGTCCATTGCGAAATCTGTTGTTTGTATTGTGACACTTTGTGGCCGTGAGTCGATCCTTTGATCAGCATTCTATGTGACTTCTTAAAAAACACTTTTCATTGTGAAAGCGACATGCTGGCCCACCTGATCCTGGTGTCCGGTGAGAAGCTGCACCTGCTCGCCATCTTCCAGATTCCACAGTCGCACAGTGAGGTCATAAGATGAGGACACCAACAGGTCGCTGGCCAAAGGGTGGAACTTGATGGAGTAGATTTTCTCAGTGTGGCCTACGAGGAATCACATGAGTGCTGCTGCTGCTCATTTTCCGTACGTTCATGTACCCGTACGGTTTGATGCCCTTGGGTTCTCTATTGTCACCTTGCAGGATGAGTTCAGGATCGGTCAGAGTCTCTTTGAGGCCGCCCTTTGGTACTTGCCACACTCGGATTTTAGCATCCTCACCAGCTAGACACAAATTATCCAGATGTTACAACATTACGCTCTAAAACTGGGCGCCCGCGTTTGTATGTGCGTGTTTGGTAAGTCACGTGTGTCAGCTGTCCAGTCACTCACCCACAGCGAGTCGATGCGTGTCAAAGGGGTCCCAACAAAGGTCCGCCACATTGACAGAATTTTGAATGGTGGGCAGAGCGACGTCCGGCAGCTTGCCTGGCTGCGAGCGCTGGGAGAAGAGCCACGTCTCATTCCTTCAGTTCACATCTTTGACTGTTTTTATCGTTTGTTTTTCTCCAGCAGCATACCGTAAAGATGGCAATCTGGCCGCCGGCTATGCCGAGGGGCACGGCGGCGTACTGGCTATTGGCGCAGAAGCCGTCGCACTCGCCCGGCGTGGTCAGGTTGAGGTCGCGTACGTTGGTGATGTGCGTGTCGCGGTGCAGCACGACGCCCTGGATGTGCCGGAACTTGGAGGTCGGTCCTGGATCACGCATCATCAGAAACGGCAAGCAAAAACGGCAGAATATAATAATGACTAATTCGAATAATATTCATTGAACACAAGAAACACTACTAAAATATTCAACACAATAAATGTTTATACTTAAGAGTTAAATACTGTATGACTGAACTGTACGCAACAAATTTACTGAACTGGATTTTCCAAAGGTGAAACCCCTTCAACATGACGCGCAATTTAAACATTTAATTCTGTGAACATGTTTCCCGTACCACTAGAGGGCGCTGCTACTACATTTGGCCAATCAGCGCTATAGTTCACTGTCATTGGCAGGGGGTTGTGTGTGTACGTGTGTGTTCAGACCAAGGAAGGTCTGGAAAGCCTTGGCTGCCTGGCCTGGACTTGGCGAGGGGAGAAAGCCCGAGGAGAGCCCCGAAGTGGAAGAGGGCGAGCGGGATGCGGCGGCGCTGCTGGTGGGGGTGCTCAGAGGACTGCTGGAGGTGGAACAACCACGTGCCGCGTCCTGTGGCAAAGAGGAAATAGCTTAGCACATTTTCTGTCGGCTACAAAACAAGGACGTGCTCTGCACTTGCTACTAGAGAACTTCAATAGGGTCTTAATCCATCTCTCGATACCACCACGATCATATTGATACTTCGCAAAAACAATATACCGCAGCATGCGATCGTGCCATGTATGTCATCTGGAGCACTTCAAAGTCGAGATTTATTTCATAACATGACAATATCGAAACAAATTCAATAAAACATACCAGAGGCTCACTAGAAATGTTGATTATTAAATGTATTCATGTGCGTAAATCACCACAGACGTGTTTGCATTGTGTAAAGTTAGTGTGGAACAAGTTTTGCTCTGATGAACCAATCAGGATGGAAAAATGCCAATGTAATTGAGAGCCAGCGTTCTGGCCCTGTGAGGCCAAATTGGAAATTTGATTGGTGAAAGACGCCCCCCCCCCCCCAACGCTAACATACAGTAGTTTCAGTAATGCCAGCAAGTTTGATTGAGGGTGAAGACAGATTACATTGGCATGGCAACACAGAGACTAAACTCTGATCTAAAAAAATAATAAAAACAATAATTTTACATCCTGGAAGCAGTACAGCCAAAACAAATGGTATGATATGATGAGAAAAGACTGATGGGTAAAAATGTATACAATTTCATGATTTGTTAATGTAGGTCAGTGTTTCGGATAGCGCTGCCAAAATGAATCGATTCCCACCTTGCTCTCGCCGCTGCTAAGATCCTTCCTTGCCGGCGTCGGTTTGTCTGATGGAGCCTTGGCAGCTTTGAGCTGCTTATCCGGATGCAGGCTGACTTTCTGTACCTGAGCATAAACCACACCAGTCATTGGAGCTTTCCAGTTTATCCATCCATTGATGTCGCCGAGCTGTATGTCCATTACCTGCTTGTTCCCTCCCTGCCACCACTCCGCCGCGGCCATGGCCGGACTAACGCCTGCCGTGTCGGGGAAGAGGTCAGCGTGGAAGTCATGGCCGGAATTCTGATCGAACACACATAACCCGTAAACGTCATTTTATCTTGCGCGTGTCATACGCTGTCCGCGTGTATAAAGAGTAAAACCTTGCGAGGCACTTGATAGCTGATGGGCACGATGTAGTTGTCGGTCAGCTGGAGCACTCGCATTACTTCGCAAGACATGACGTCCAACGCCAGCTTGGGTACCATGGTGACGCCGCGGCTTGACATCTCAGTCAGACAGTGGCTCACTACAGTTGGATCAACGGATGCAAGTCATCAGCTAAACACACAGTTATAAACGAGCGTACATGCTGGAGGAGATTTGGGATCATGACAATATTGTATATGAGAATAGATGTATTCATTTATATCCTGCGTATCACAACACATCACACTAGAGCAGGGGTGCCCAAACCTTTTGGACCGAAGATCGACTTTTCGATCAACCAACCTCCCGCGATCGACCCGTTACCACGCACGTGGATGGACATACACACGTGCCATTTTAAAGCGCTTCCCTCGCCCCTCTAGATTCCTATTCTTTGCCCGTGGCCTCGGTGAATTGTACACGAAACAAACTCTGAATGAGAATAATGATAACGATAAAAGATATAGCGCAACAGCTCCGATCACAAGCTGCAATTGCAGACTGCTGAGCGCTAACAACTTCCGATGACGATCGACGTAATGGGCACCGCTGCACTAGAGCATACACAGCAATATTTGAATGAAATATCATTCTTTGTAAAATAAGATATATTCAATTATTACAAATTGTGCAAAAAAAAGTCCAGTGTATTTCATGACACCGGCAACAGCATAATATTGATACAAAAACAAATGATACTCTAATACCTTATTTAAACTGGACACAATTATATGATATACTGTAGAGTATATCATATTAAAAGCATTCAACAGCTAAAACTTAATATTGATTTAAAAAAATATATATTTATATTTTTAAAGTAAGTTAAAAAAAGTTCAAGGAAGCACTGGAGTAAAACTCGCCTTGAGAGAGGAAGGGCTCCGAGGTGGACACTTCGAAGCAATCCGCCACTGTGTCGCCCTGCCCAGAAATAACATCTCAAAATACAAATACACTACCTGCGCATGAGGAAAAAAAAGTCCTTTTCTCTGCTACCCAATTATCAGAAACATGCAAGTGTTACCATGCCAGCCAGCACCAACAGACCAGTATCGGCATCAAGAAGAGGAATCAGCGTCCTAGAAAAAAAGGACAATACACAAATGTCGACATTATTATACTTGTAAATGGGGACTTTGTATTAGAACTTATGACAACGTATGTGCAATTGCAAACCTCATCTTGAAATCTAACAAACTAGGAATCATTGCGGACATACACCACAAGATGGCACAATACACCTCAAGAAAAAAAAACTTGCCAAGACCAGTCCAGTTTTTCTACTCGCTCACCAAAAGTGAACAATTTCACCCGGACTGCCCCAAGTGAGTTTTAACACTTAATTGTGTGTGTATTTTCCTCGAAGAATGTCCGAGACTTCTTACAGCACCTGGAAACTGTTTTAAATTCTGACAAAAAAATGTCATGGTTACTGTAATCACAGAAATAGATTTGACCCAATTTTATTTAAAGAGCACATTAAGAACAACCAGTACTGAAACAAAGTGCTGGCCATGAATCAAGTTCAATCATTGGTGACGTTCGGCAAGCGCCACTCATTAGCAGTCTGGACTGCCGAAGGATGAACATCTGCTCTGAGTCTCAAGAAGCCCCCAATAACACCACAAAAGTGGCGGCTGGATTTGTCACTAACCACTTCAAAACAAAAAAGTTACTTGAGGGGAGAGAAAAGCTGCTAGGTTGGCAACACCGCTCTTCCTCAAAACAAAGCGATTTCAAATGGAATGCAACAAGTGGATATTAAGAGTGCTGGATTCCATATCCTTGTTGTATTTTGACCGGAGAATGTTACAGACCTTCGGATTGTGGTGGCCAATGCAACAAAACAGGAAACAAGGACTTAGTGGCATTCTTTCAACTAGAAAATCTCCTTCATGCTCTTATACTACTCACCCCCTTTCACACAGTTCCCCTTTTGTGCCAAAATGCATCATCAACAATATTGATGTACAGTGAAACTCCTCGACAACGAAATCATATTTGCAGCAAGAAATGTTTCACAACAGGGGTTTTTTCACTGCAGCAAATTCGATCTCTGATGTAAACACACACACACACACACACACACACACACACACACACACACACACACACACACACACACACACACACACACACACACACACACAAACATGGGTTCCATGGATGTGGAAGCTCCCTCGATACATGCATACAGAGGTCCTGCTGACTGTCTACTCATTCATCATGCGACCCCTCTTAGAGTTGCTTGTGGGAGCCTGGGGCATGCTATGCAGGATGAATATTTGCTGGTGGTGGGCGTGTTTTTTCGTGTGTGTGTGCCAGCATGTTGGTGGCTGTAAGGGTTTTCCTGTGTAAGGGCCTGCATGGGTTTGAGGGCGAGAGACAGAGGGTTTGTGTCTCATGAAAGAGGGAGACACCTCATTGCTGTGTGCCTGGGGACTGACTTCGAGGCAGACTTCGAAGGGGAGGGAACACCATGGGTCCCACACATGACGGAAGAACCTTCCCAGCTACGACCTCATAGTTTTTAATCAGGTGTGATTTTCACAACAAAAGAATTATTGCTCCCCCCCCCCCCCCCCCATGATTA
>CAAKHF010025624.1:4920-20508 GCA_901007745.1 Hippocampus kuda | reverse complement strand
CAAATATTCATTTTTAAAACTAGTATTATTTTTGTGTGTGTGTGTGTGTGTGTGTGTGAGAGCGTCACTTACAAAGTGCTTGAATTTGTCTTTTGACATGGTCACAAATTTGGCACGTTTCGTAACAAACATATGTAGGAGAAAAATATGAGGCGCTTCATGGGCCAAAAATAGCGTTTGCGCTTCAAAAAATATCTGAGTGTATGTGTGAGAGGTTCATTTGGCGTGCGAGAGGATTTCTGGCAAACATGCGTGATATTTTGGTGAGTGTAAGAGCTTTTTTGCCGGCGTGAGTTTTTTTGGTGTGTGCTTGTGTAAGAGGTGCTTTGGTGAATGTGAGAGGTTCTTTGATGAGTGAGAGTTTTTTGTGTGTGTGAGAGTTTTTAGAGGTAACGAAGATATTTTGTTTCATGTGACAAGTATTTTTTTGTGTGTGAACGAGAGGAATTTTTGGTGCATGTGAAAATCTTTTGAGTTCTGCAAATGAATTTTGGGTGAGAGTGAGGGTTTTTTTTTTTTTTGGTGTGTGAGACATTCTTTGGTGGTCATGAGAGTTTTTTGGTGGGAAGCCTGAGGTTTCTTGGTTTGTGCCAAGGCTTTTTGTGAGGGGTTATTTTGGTGTAAATTTTTTTCTCTGAGTGTTTTTTTGGTTTACATATATTTTTGAGGCCTGTGAGTTTTTTTGGGGTGGAATTAAAAGGTTCATTGGGAAGTTTTTTTTTTTTTTTTTTTGCAATATCTGAGAAGTTCTTTGGTATCTGTGTAGGAGGTTTTTCTTTTTTTAATGAGGTGTTTCCGTCTATGTGAGTGTTTTTGTGTGTCTTGTGCATGTGACAGTTTTTTGGATTGTATTTAGTTTTTAGTGTGAATAAGAAATCTGTGGTGTCTGTGAGAGGTTTGAGAGGGTTTTGAGATTTTTTTTTGGTGAGAATTTTTGGGGTAGGTGTCAGAAATTGTGGAAGTGAGAATCTAGTGAAAGTTTTTTTGGGTGACCATGAGATTTTTTTTTAGGTGTGAATGAGAGGCGAGTATCACGTTTGTGGGTGTAAGTCAGAAAATATTTGAAGTGATCAAAAATCGAAGTAAAAAAAAAAAAATTCTTGACAATAATCGGTTTTATATTCCATGACATTTTGCCTTGTACTGCCACCTGCTGTCGACTGAAAATGACAACACGGTGCCTTGCGAACGACACACGACTCAACCCAGAGAACAGTTGAGCTGTGATTGGCCGTGAGTCCTGAGGAACTGTGATGTCATTTTCAGTCGACAGGAAGTGACAAATTAGCCACGCCCCCTGAGATGGGTTAAAACCGGTGGAACTTGCTGCCTAATTTATATTCCAGACACACAATATTCATCAAAATATTATGTTTAGATTAGCGGGAGGGCATAAAACCTGTACAAACATTTTTTGACTGACCTAGCAAAAATAAAAAACAACAAAAAAAAACACTTTTACGCTACAGCAAAGACACACCTACTAGTCTTCATGTCATCGGAATGTGCACACGTGTGTGTGTGTGTGTTTGTCATCGAGTCCTAGGCTTGAGTTGCCGGTAATATTGACTTCCTGCGGTGGCAACTGGAGGTCACTGTAGTGGCCACAGCATGCTTGACAGTTAACAGGTCAATGTTTAGCCCTCAGTGTGTGTATGTGTGTACAAAATGACGTCAGTGGTGAGTGTGAGGCCATGTGTGGTTCGTGTGGCTTAAACGATGAGTGGGCAGACTGTCTGCTATGTGCAACTGACACCGTTTAAAATCATATCGGGCCGAATATAATTTGGCGGGTGTCCGTTCAGTCTAGGCCCGAGAGATTAAAGTGGGGGGTTTAACTGCGAGCGTTTTTATTGATAGGCTCTCTGTTCGGATTAATTAAAAGGATGCGTTGCCGGGAAGATGTTCCTTTAGGGACACTCGCGCTCCATTTAAGAATCAATTTGTTCCTCCTCTGAAAGATCCGTGATACAGTCTACTTTTGAAAGGCAAGAGACAAAAAAAAAAAAAAAAGCAGAAGATGGCGTCAGGCTACTCCAAAAAGTGGCTCCATCTTTGTGTGTGTGAGTGTGTGTATGTGCCTTTCACATGTGTGTTTGTCTGTGAGCTGACATTTACCTTCCCGGATCATTAAAAGGTTTTGCAGTCGCTCTTCAAGACACGTGACTCATTCCCTCACACTTTTATTACATCTCCCGGTAAAGGTTTATGTTTGAGTCGCGGTGATTAGCCTGTCAACATAAAACCATACTCTGAACGCCTGATGGAAAGTATTTTGGGGGTTTTGGTGACTGTAAATCTTGAAATTTGGTTCAAGAGGGTATTTTCGTGCAAACTATTTGTGTTTGATGAACAAAGACTCACCATCCGGCATGATGACGACTTCGATGGTCTGAAAGCATGTCAGTGACCAAACCCTGAAGACACCAAAACAACCGCTGCTGTCAAAGTGAGGCCAAAATCGCAAAAGCTGTACAGTACACACAAAATATCGGGACGCTGGTTTGAAAGGGTGAGTCATAACCGCTGTTATTTGCCACTGAAAAACTCGAATGATGTCAACGACGCTATGCGACCTTGAATGAAAGCCACAAAAACACCTCGTTCTATTTCGCAGATTCCAAGCATGTTTTTGAGGACGTGATGAGGAGAGGTGGACCTCAGCTGGAGAATGGAGAGGAGGAAAGAAAAAAAAACAAACAAACAGCCATTTTCCATGGTCAAGGGTCAGTACGAATGAGGTGCACTTATATGAAGATGAAAGCCGGGCCAGACGTGCACATTTACCGACACAACTCGTCCTGGAACAGATCACCTTTTGTGGAAGCAGGAGTGGCTCAATGAGACATTTAGCACTCGGAATTGTTTGTTTGTTTTTTGGTAGCCTTAAATTCTCAATCGCAAACTGTTCGAATGATTTGTCCAAGTCCGCAACGACTCGCTCCATTATGTAACAGCAGGATGTGGGCGGGCTTGTGGCTTGCTGTATATAAAGTAGGTCACCAGATTAAAGAGAATCAAATCGGTTTTGTGGGCCTCTTCCGTTTGCCTCAATTTACCCGAGCGTCAAAGCTTTTCCTCGATAATCAGCGCGTGTCGGTGCATTTTGCAGGACATATTGATTTGTTTCCCTTCACCCTTTCGTGCACGCCGGAACCTGATAACATGATAAGCTGTCCACTGTAGTGACCGCTGGCCCTTAAAGGGTTAATGTTGTTCTTGCGATTTATTCTGCAGTGATTTTTTTTTTCAAGGTCCACTCCCTTTTGTCTATTTAAAAGAGCAATAAATTAAAATGTAAGAAATCATTTAGCTGACGCTAAAATAAAAGCAAATAATCCATGAATTCATATGAAGGACATTTTTTTAAGACGTCACGACATCAACTGCGCAAAATTCTACCGAACAAGTGAGGCGTAGATTTAAGTCAATAATGCAAGCTATTCTGTGGCTTTAATATTATAATTTCAATTTCACCACTTCTCCTACGCTGCGAAGTCAACTACTGATATTATGTGTTGTGTCGGCGGACAATTTTCTGACACCCCCGCACGGGTCGTTGAGACTCTCGGAAAAGTAGAATTAAATCACTCCATGAAAAGTGAAAAGCGAGATCACTAAATATGTGACATCAAGTGTAAATTACAGTCTGTCCGCATTTACATAGAATGCGCCAAACACTTACTTTCTTAAAAGAACTGCGAGCAACGCATCCTCTGCAGAGGTTTTCCTGTTTTTTATTCCCCCCTCGGTCCACATGAGCACACAAACGGAGATGGATTGCTGATGGGCGCCATGGCAACCTCTGGGGCTTTTCTTCATCATTGTTGGCTGGGAGTGGAAAAGCAAGGAAGGGGAAAAAAAAAAAAAGAAGACGAAGGAGAGAGGTAATCAACACGGCGCATTAATTATGCCTTAACTCGCTGTAAAGCTCTCACACACGCTATTGTGCATCCAAATAGCCGAGTGACAAAAACAGCCTACTTGGGAAACCACTTTCATTTGAATGGGCCTAAACTACACAAAACTACTTTTTGGAGCGCGAATGATTTACCCAAGTTAGACAAAGTGGATATAAAAAGTCTACACACCCCTGTCAGAAGTTTTGGTAATATATGTATATTTTTAAAATGGAGTCAGTAATCCAACCTTTAACCTGTGTAACCCAGTTGGAAAAAAAAAACCGAGAGGGGAAGTCAACAAAAAACAGATGATCTGCGCAAGTGTGCAAAGTAGGAGTTGGCACAAAACTGCCATTATTTAAATGCCTCTCGCCCCAAAATAAGGTTCTGATGTTCTAGTAGCCTTCCCCTGACATTTTTTTTTCGAAATGTAACTTTCCAACTCTGGCAGTAATTAAATGTGTGTGTTTTTTTAATTACTTTTTTAAAAGATGATGAAATAAGGTTTAATCAGTTTCACCTGTTGCATTTCTTTCCCAGTCAGATTTACCATGGTTGTCTCCTGTAGGAGTTATGTAAAATAAAAAATTCAACGCCTCGTATTGTTTTTAATCACGGTGTCGTTTACTAACGTTGAGAATATTCGAATATTAATCAATTCAAATGATATTTTATCCTACTTCAGTTTGAAAGCTACCATTGGTCTTTTCGAGAGGCAATGTGGGGCTAATGTAGTAATGTTGGCAAACAGCGTCATCTGCTGTTAGCTTTGAAAAGCATCTTTTTTTTCGACGAGCGTGACAGAAAAGTCACTGAAATTTAAGCGTGAAAACGTTTAAAAACTAAATGTTACAACATAAACATTCTTGAAGGCTCTATTTAATCATTTTAGTTCACGGTCCAACTCCTGAACCTACCTTGCTAGCAAAAACGACACGCTGACGTCATCAACGCGCGACGGAGTACTGTCCTTCGCTTTTGCTCACGCTGGCACCTCGGACGCGTTGTAAATCTACATTTGTTTGTGGTTGTATGGAAAAACAGTAGTTTTAGGTCGGAATATATCCTCCGAAATTCGATCGAGTGAGTATCCAGTAGCGAACAAACAAATATTTGTTTCTCCCCACCACTCTGTGTGCTAAACGTCCTGTTTCTGCTCATTAAAACAAATAGCATATTGTCGTTGTATCATGCAGTGCGTTGAAAGTGTTGCAATTGTGTTTTTAACAGCTGAAAATACAAATAAAAATCACGACGAGTTTACCTTTTGTCAGGTGGCGATGGCAGCTCCAAATGCAGTGGAACGAAAAGCCTGCTGGGATGCCAGGGACTTATTGTGGAAATGTCTGGATGACAACAATGACAAGGCTGCATCCTGTCAGAGCTTCCAAAGCGAATTTGAATCAAAGTGCCCTGCTCAGTGGGTAAAGTATCCCCCTTATTTTGTCGTCATTGAACACAATATTGAAAGTGTATTTCTGATGACTGCTTTTCCTTGTAGGTCAAGTATTTCAGTAAAAGGAGAGACTTCTTGAAATATAAAGAGAAGATGCAAACAGAGGGGTTCACACCGTCTGAAGGCCCCCGGCAACCCTCCTGACCCGAAAATCGCAGACTGACTTTTTTGGGTTCACATTCAGACCTTGAGGACTTGCAATCATTTCTTATTCTGGTTTATTTTTAAATATATTTATGTGAATAAAGCTTAAAAAGTTGTATTTGGTGTCCCTTGTGACCATGCACATTTTATACAAAAAACCCCAACACATATTGGTTTAATGCATTTTATTCTTGTACACGTATTTGGTCTTCCTAACTCTTCGTGTCTGTAAATCCACGGAACCAGCGCTTTATGTTGGTTGGTATGCAGTTACAAAAATGGGCTTGAAAGGCCTTGACAGCGATTTCACTGAGATGCACTCAGCATGACAACTTGAATAAATTACAATAAAAGAATAAATGCATAGTCTTGGTGATTCTCCTGATGAGATAATTATGTTAGAGCTGGATGATAAAAAAGCCAAACATTCCATCGTGTAAAGATATAAAACAACTTTGACATTTCTTTGCGGAGTACACGTTAATACGTTCACCTACCACCAGATTTAAATTGAACATTGATTATCATGAAATGCAAATATGTGCGCTCACCCTTTGAACCATAATGTTGCGTTAAAAAAAAAAAAAAAAAGACTCCTTCACATCTCCGAGGCAACATTCATCCTTCAGCAGCTTGTTATTCAACTGTAAAACATTTGAGATGTTTTTCTTTTCCTAAAATCGATGCGCTTTATTTAATCTGTGATTACGGTGATACCAAAAATCCTTGCCTCGTTTCCATGGAGCAAATTAGGATTCCCCCCCTCCCCTTCCTTTGTCAGGATTGCTTTGTATGTTTGACCTGTATGAGAAAAATTCATGATCTTTTCATCCTCTGTTCTCTGTCATCGCAACAATTGCACCCGTAAAGCTACAATGACATTCTTTTACTGTACTGTTGACTAATTTAAAGGCATGAATAAAAATGCTTTCCCAAAATACTGTACAGCAGAAGGAACTTTGAAAGGCCATCACACAGTGAATACAGTAATTACATACATTTACGGATATAAAATATCGTTGTTTTTTTAAACAGCTTTCATTGTGAATCGCAGATTGCCCCCTAAAGCAGCTTCTTCCCTCTATCCCCCTTCTCATAAGTTCAGTCAAGACTTTTCATGCCTCCTCTTCTGTAGAAAGGCTTTCTTAACACTCTCTGGTCATCTCATTTTCCTCCGAGTGGAGGGGGGTGGCGGGGCTATAAACTGCTGGTCACGTTTGCGGCCACAGCCCAGGCTGGAAACTCAGTCAAATTAAAGAGGGGCACCCCCCACGTGGTGATGGCTAACATCACCACGGCAACGCCGATCAGGTTCACCCCGAAACCCGCTTTCACCTGTCGGATGAAAAGCAGACGGTAATATAGTAATGCAGAAAAGTCAGATATCCTATATTGAAAAAATAAAAATAAAAAATCTCACAGCACACTACCAAACAAAAATGTCACAAGTAGGAAATACAGATTCATTGTGTATATACTGCCCTCTAGTGGAAAAAGATGGTGGCACAACATAGCAATGCAGAGCAAAAGCCAAGCGTTAAGAAATCCAACTTTTTATCCCCTCCGATTACATAAAACACTCGTGAGCTTTTTGAGGCTGCAGGTGCGAGAGAGCATGTGATTTGGGGAATGTGTGTGTGTGTGTGTGCGCGTGGTACCATGTCGCTGATCTGCAGGTGGCCGTAGCTGAAGACGATGGCGTTGGGGGGGTTCCCCACTGGAAGCATGACCCCGAATGACACGCACATAGTGGAGGGGATTAAAGTATGCAGGGGATTGATGCGCAAGGTCTCGGACTGCGAAGGACGGGGAGATACGATCAGAAATAAAGGGAAAGAAGAAACTAATTTCATTTATCTTTCAGTATTAAAAACATTGCATCAGTTTGTTTGTACAAACTCGTGATGAGCCGCAACGTACCAGCGCGGAAAGGATGGGCAGGAACACGGTGAGCGTCGCCGGGTTGGAGGCGAACTCGGTGACCGCCGACACCAGCAGGCAGGCGAGCAGGGTGACGGCCCAGGGCGGGAGACCGCTCATGGGCTCCAGCTGCCGGCCGATCCACACCGACAAGCCGGACACCTGCGAGCCACAATTCCTTCGTTATCATGGCCGGTTCCGCTCGTTTGAATTCAGCGCTCTCTGATCCATGTTGTACCTTGCAGCCGGCGGCCAGTGCGTAGCCCCCGCCCACCAGGATGACGATCTCCCACGGCATGAGCCTCTGGAAGTCCTTCCAGGTGATCATGGGAGACAGCGGGTCTGATGCTGTCAAGACAGTGGTTGAAAAATCAATTCGACGGGGAACGATGTCGAAGTGAGCTGAGGCGCTTCATTGAGACAAAGTGGCATCTTGGTGGACCATCTTGTGGAGAGTTGAAGTTCTTCTGTTGGACAAACGTAGTGCTTTGCCATCAGCCGCCACCACCTTGCTGCAATGGAACTATGTTGAACTGAGCTCAGAGCTTCCTTTAGATAAAAGCAGTGCTTTTGCCGCCATCTATGTTAAAGTCAGTTAAGAACTTTGTCGAGAGTACTTTTGACGCCATTGTCGAAGTGTATTGAGGAACTTTATTTGGACAAAAGGAGTACTTTGCCGCCATCTAGTGGCACTTGTGCGCCGGAAATTATTTGTTGATGTGAGTTGAGGAGTGTCACTTTGACAAATGTAGTGCTTCGCCGCCATCTCGCGTCTTCACGTTACCTGGGTCTCTGTAGCTCAAACGGGTTGAGGAGAAGGGTCGCTTTGCAGGAATGAGGAAGAGCAGGAAGCCCAGGAGGACCGACACCGTCGCGTCGGTCCGATAGCCTTTCCTATAAGAGGGAGGACGGACGTCACCGTTTCACTTTTTTGTGTGGTTGACGCACAACGTCAAAGAGGGCTCTTGGGGGAAAAAAAACTTGCTTCTCAAAAAGCGAGGTCCAGCCTGGCACAAAACCGGGCTCTCGCGTGAACCACAGCAGAGTCATCAGGATGAAGAAAACACCGGTGACGACCTCTGGGTAGCTAGAACATTAAAAAAAAAAAAAAAAAATTTAAAAGTGTGATTTTTAAGGAATTCTTTTCCGACGGAATATATTTCGACACCTGATCGGCCCCAGTTTTTCATACTCCTCGTGGATTCTCTTCTCGGACATCATCTCCCTCTTGGACTTGCGTTTCTTACTCAGCGAGCACGTTTCCCTGAAGCTGGATGAGAAACACGGATGACGTCGTCAAAAAGCCCGCCCCCCCCCGTTCGCCGTCGGGCGCCACCCCCGCACCGCACGCACTTGCAACCCAGGAAGAGGAAGTGCAGCCACAACCAGGTGAGGAACAGCATGATGATGGCGATGGGGAAGCTGAAGATGAACCATGTGCCGAAATTGATCACTTTAGCATCTGGATAGCGCCTGCGAATGGAAACAATTGCTTTTGTTTTGTTTTTTTTTTACGGTATCTCATGTCCAGCACGTACGTGTTAAACTGCTCGGCGAATATGAGGTTGGTGGATGTGCCGGTGATGGTGATGAGGCCGCCGATGGTCGCGGCGTAGGTGATGCTGAGTGTCAGACATTTACAGATCATGTGATCCCGCTTGGTAGGATACTGTGAGTCTCGCCGGGCCTTCACGCGCTTCACGTTTGGGATTTCGATGGCTACCTGTGGGCGTTGTAGAAGCAACACGTGACAATTGAGTCGAGTCGTTTCATATTGAGTGAGTGAGTACTTTGGCACCTGCGGCAAGTGTCCGTTGGTATGTGTGATGCAATCTTGGTTGCTATTTGGATTCGCGCCGACCCCGTTGGCTTCTCCCGTCTGATCCTGAAGAGTCCAAATAAAGTCACTTAGTTTTTTTTTGTTTTGTTTTGTTTTTTTGGCCTTTTTTTTTTTATAACAAAAACTTCGTTGAATCTTACCTCACTAAGTGTGGACAGTTCCTGTTTGTCGCAATTGTTGCTGGAGAACAAGGAGAACATTTTATTTCACATTATAAATGATGACATGTGAGAATAATTACTGTTGAGAGGCCGAAATCAGAAAATTTGGGGAATTTTTAAACTAACAATGACTCGATTAAAATAGTCGATTAATTTGAGAATCAATTAGTTGTCAGGTAATCGATTAATTTGGAACATCTCATTATATTATTTTGTTAGATTTTTTTTTTTTAACCCAGTTGATGCTCAATAATGTTTACAGTACTTTGAAAGCACATGGTTGCAAAATGCTAGCGTAAATTAAAAAAATAATAATAAATACATTTATACCTGTCATTACGGTAGAGCAGCGCCAGTTGGTTCTTGTCCAGTTTTTCCTCCTTGTCTGAAACGGCTACAGAGCAAGACAAAAATCTGACACCGTCCCACCCGGCACATTCCATATATTGACATAATACAGCAAACAGAAGTCTTGCATTGGATCGCCGACGACATTCGTACCGCTGTCATCCTCCGTGGCGTCGGGTTCCAGGTTGTCGGCCATGCCGGTGCATATGAGTTGCTGCAGGACAGCCTCGGCGATGGGCATCACCATGGCTGTGGTGGACGTGTTGCTGAGCCACATGGACAGGAAGACCGTGCAACACATGAAGCCCAGCACCAACCTGTCCAAGCCAAGACAGCAGGGAGGAAAAAAACAAAACAAACAAAAAAAAAAGTCATCTTCCCTTCGAATAGCCTCCTGGCGTGGCTGCTTTAGAGCGCCTCGTTGTCAGCAGTGAGTGTGCGTATATCACACAGAGAAAAGAAGAAAGAGCAATAAACAAGGAACTTTTTTTTTTTTTGGTTTCGTCCAACTCGACAGCCAGCATGTGGCTTCACACTGGCATGGCTGCTTTAGAGCGCCTCGTTGTCATGCCGTCGTGCAACCTTTATGCTAATGGTGTACACTTGCACGCTTGAATGCTCACATGCCAGGCTTGGCCCCGGCGACCATCACCATGCGCAAGGCGATGCGCTTGTGCAGGTTCCACTTTTCGATGGACGCGGCCAGACAGATGACTCCCATCAGCAGCAACGTGGTGTCTTTCGAGTACTCGGCCGCCACCTGAACACACGCGACAAAATACAGGCCTCACAGGAAGTGATGCATTCAATGTGGACGTCCACCTCCTTAACCCAATTCACCCTACCTTGTTTGGATCGACATTTGTTCTTTTTTTTTTAATCTCGCCATTGTGTAAGCCAACGTCTCGTCACCTCTCACCTAATGCCTGCCGGACTTTGTCCTTGTGGACTGTTTGCCATATTTCATACATGACGAGAATCAATTTTGTACTGGACATTGGTTGGAAAAGTTAGTTGAATCATCTTTTTTTTTTTTTTAAACCCTTTCACAGTTTATCATGTTATCAGGTGACAGATTATCATTATTGGTGCATGGAAGGGTGAACGAGTATAATATGTATAAATAGCATGCTAGTGTAGTATACACACATGTACATATTTACATTTGAATACAAGCTTTTTTTTTTGGTTGCTAAATGCTATCTAAAGATGAGCCAATATTCCCGCCCATGGTTGCCGTCACTTATTTACTCTCTGAATCCACTCAGGTGTTTTCGGTGCAACTTTCCCAGCTTCTATCGGGCGGAGTACACGACGCCCACTGAAAAGCGCTCTGACAGACAGGAAACGTTGCATAAAAGCTCTCCGCTTGCATATTCGTGGACCGCCATCACAAGAGGCTTATTGGCGCCGTTAAGAGGCGGCTTTGCAAATTGGTCACATGGCGCGCTTTTTATGTAATGCTTGCGAGAAGAAAGGTAAAGAAAATGAACGACCGGCGATTCATTTGTGAGGTTGCAGACGTTACCCACGAGTCAGCAAGAGGCAGTCGTTCAAGTTGAAGAGGCACGCACGGGACTTAAAACATCATCTGGGCAGTAGTATGCCACAGTGCATGTCAAATGAAAGACTGAACGCTTTGTATGTTGAAATTATGTCTTCAAAAAACTCACCTCACTTGACTTGAGGACCCCAAAGAGTGGGTAGAGGAAGGCGGGGACAAGGGCGGCAGCACCCAAGGGAACAGCCTCCGACACCCAGTAGATTGCCGTCACGATGAGCACATATGCGCAACATGCCTCCTGCAAAAAGAAAAACCCAAATCCGACTGAGCTGTTGCATTTCACTGGCAAGGTAGTGGCCCTAACATTAATCCCTGGGGTACTCCAATGTGTGGAAGTGTATTGATTTGACCTGATCAAGATCAAACTGTTGCATATATATCAGAGGCGTAAAAGTCATATTGGCCGTGATGTCAAATTATGTACTTGAAAGGTAGTGCGGGCCTAACATAATTCCCTGGGGTACTCCAACATGTGGATGTGAATTGATTTCAACCCACCAACCATCCACTCTCAAAGTCCAAGGTTCACTTAAAACTACGAACAGCGTTTTCTACTGCGATTGATTTAATTTCGTGAGAGGACTATTTCCGGGTGTAACACGAAACTGATAGCTTAGGCTGCGGAAAAAAAACAAGGTAGTTAAATTCATTTAATGGCTAAAAAAACAAAAACATCTTCGTCGGCAAATAACCACAATTGTTAACTTGGCAGCACATATGGTATTTCATTTGGATAGTGACCGAAGTAAATATCCAAAGTGGAAAGTGAACGTTCAAAAAATATATGTGTATATATAACTATATTGTATAGCGAAGTACTTAGTACTCCAGTTAAGGTATTATCTACATTGGAAAAGTAACAAAGACAGATGATGTCCATTTTTTTTTTTTAATGAACTGTTCGAATCGTTTCAAACGGCTTTCCGTTGAAGTCCCAAGTCTATTTGCTTATCGACAGCTGGGACCGTGCCGAGTCAGCGCCAAAAATTCACACAAACCCCGCATGAAGGTGGACAAGCACCGACTGATAACGGCGTGAAAAGCAATCGATGCGCAAGGATGGGAAGAGGTGACGAGGAGGATACACGCGCAGATAAAATGAGTCTACAGCGAGGCGAGATACAAGAAACACGGCCTGATTCAGCACTCACTGATTATTGATTATGGGCTCCTGTTTATCAGAGGGGGTCTCGGAGATCGTCAACCACGCGGCGCTGATTTCTTTGTCACTGTCGTTTTGCAAGTCAGACTTTATACTGATAAGAACCGCAATTGTTGCATCCCCCGTCCGACCTCATCGACCTGAACCTTTGTGTCTTCACGGGTCTATGAAAAGACTTACTTTCCGCTCCTACCTACTGAACAGCATTTTCTGTTTCGTGAGAAAGTAAGATTATTATTTGGATGATTATTAATATCATGAGAAGGCCTCGTATCGGCCGGGCCCTTATTATTGCTTTGTAAAATCAGACACGTGTCCACTTTATTGGACGTCTTAGGCATGCGGAGGCCTTCTTCCACCTCAGCGCAGCCGATTGAGTGGCTCATCAACTCCGTTATCAACGGTCGACTCAGGAAATGATCATGAGTGGCATTTACACACACAAAAAAAGACTAATTGGGTCAGACGGTGAAAAGAATTTTTTTTTTCACTCAATAAAATCAAACTCAAAATTGTAAACTGTACCGTGTACTATTAATCTGAATGACAAATGCTAGTTTACACACCAACACGGAATCCATTACCGGAAATTAGTTTTTGGTGGCATTTTTCTCACGAGCAAGCAAACAAACGTGTAAAATTTGGTAATTAATGAGCCAGTTTGACTGCAACTCGAAACACACACACACTCACACACACACAAAACGACACATTCCTGAAACAGTCTGCGGTCGGCGGTGTCGTAAGACGCCAGCGGGACGCCGACCGACCCAGCGTGCTGTTCGGTGACGGTGCGTGGATTATATAACTTCATTACTGGGATTATTTTTTCTTTGTGTTGATGTTCTGGCACCTCGGCTCTTGCTCGGCCTCATCCTGGGCCGACGGCGTACGCTGCCAAACATCCGCCGGCCGCTGACATAACAGAAAGGAGAGCACTTTTTTGGGGGGGGATGAGAGCCACCAAAAACACTTGAATTTCATTGTATTTATTTTTCAGGGCGAGTACACGCAAGAATTTTGGAAAAACCTGCACAAAAATTGCTAAATGCAAGCAGAAAAACGACCTGTACTTTCATTCGGGAATGACGTGAACTGATGATGGTCGGGTGTTGTTAAATTCTATGCTGCCATCTAGCGGCATAGTGTCTGAAGTACACTCGTAAATCCGATATTTGCTCGCAAAAAAATTTTTTTTTGAAATCAACTAAGTGACAGCTAGTCGAAAAAATTCTGAAATTAAATTGGTTTACACAAATATGTTTTGGCGGGCCTCTAAGTCTATGTCTTTGTCGGTTATCAGTCATCTAGGTTGGTTGAATGCAGGCAATTTTTTAATTTTTTAAAAATTTGGTAGGTTTCTATGAAAACGATCAAAAATGACTCCGAGCTACACTATTGAGTTCACGATTTGGATTTCTTTCTCTTTCCTTTATGGTTTGTTCATCAACAAGGAGAGGAATTTGTCCTCAGTGCAGCACTGTCAGAAAAAAAAAAACAACCTAACCCCAAAAAAATCCAACCTGTAGTCCCTGACTGGAAAAAAAAAATCTGTTTTTAAAACATCAAGAAAATTGGACTTTTGGTTCCAACAGTTTCTCATTTGACCTCCCAGACCGAGTAGCAATTCTGCACACAATGGATTAGATCTCGCAATAATCCTATTGTTCGTGCAGCAATTTTTTACATTTCTAAGATTTGCTTTTTTTCCCCCCCGACCTTCGAGAATGAATAGGACATTTATGCCTCTCCAAACACTTTGCCCCCCCTCACCCCAAGCTTCCACGTCAACCACATTACGTGACATCGCCGCATAGATGCTGCCTACTGATCAGGATGAGCACTCGCCACAACAATAGAGCCTTTTGATTGATTCGCACATGAGCAAATCCCATCAGTAGACCGCAGCTCTCAAAAAAGGGAGCTTCAACAAACAGCAACCGGATTTGATGTCAAAGGTATGAACGGATTATTTCTTGTGTTTTAACTATTTAACCATTTCGGGTACGGCGGTTACTATGGTGGACAGCTTATCCTGTTATCAGGCGACGGGTTATTGCGACTGGTGCATGAAAGGGTGAAATAGTTTTGTACGTTTTGTCAATTTTGTGTTTTGGTGTGATTGTAACTGGTGGTGGGACGCATGAAAGTACAAATACTCTAAAATTTTGTAACTCTTTTGTTCAAATTAGTCACTTTTTTTTTAAGACGCGTACATTTTTCAACACACAACAAAACTTAAGCTCTTGTTCTTTTTAAGTATCCCGTTCGTCGGACTCACGCTGGTGGGGTGGACGAGAGGAAGTGGCAACAGGGACAGCGGGATGAAAATCACCACGATCAGATTCCTCGCCCTCCACAGCTTCCTGAACAGATCCATCCTGGCTGCGGCCTCCAGCCTCATGGGTGACCGGGGTGGGTGCTCTTGACTCAACACAACCGGCCGTGAACGTCACCAAGTAGCCGAGCTGGGGTAGAGGTGGTGGTGGTAGAGGGGGAGGCTCCGGTCACCGGGGGCAGCACAACCGGGGTGGGGGCCCACACTGCTTCCAAAGTTCGCCTGGCTGTGCGCTTTTACGCATGAGTGGACTGATCCGGTGTGTGTCCGACGACCCTCTGGCTCTTCGTCTTCGGCGTCAGGTGAGACCCTTGGAGCTCATTTATGGGCCTGCTTAGCTATGCTAATCAAGTCTTGCTCTGTACCGGCCTCCGTTGCGTGTCAGCCAATCAGGCTGGAGGTATTTGCATAAGGTCACGCGTGCAAGGGGATGTCACTTGGAGAAGAGGGAGCTCCAACTGAAACGGTTACAAATTCATGCAACTAAAAGAATGTGATGAGTATGATTGACTATTTACACAATGCAGTCTGAAGTAGATGTCTGTACATTATAATGAAACGTGAGAACATTTTGGTCTGGTTATATTATGTCATTATATTAGGGGAGGGGGGTTAAAATATCGCGCAATTGTACACACACACACACACGCACACACGCACACACGCACACACGCACACACACACACGCACACACGCACACACACACACACACACACACACACACACACTAAAGAAATGCCATGCTCATGTTAA
>CAAKHF010025623.1:3846-21904 GCA_901007745.1 Hippocampus kuda | reverse complement strand
CAAGGAGGGGTGGGGGGGGGGGGGGGTGTCTGGAGGCACTGGTTGTAAATGAGCTTTGCAGATGTCAACCAGATGTGCTCCTCCTGAGCAGAAGGAGATGAGGAAGAGATAGCCGCCCGGCCAGAGACACACTGACAGCTTTGTTCACCTCCGTTTGATACTTCCCCCTCCTCCTGTGTGTGTCTTTACACTCCTCCGCTTCTCCCCCCATCATTCACGGCGCTTTGAAGCCAGCACAGGAAGAACGCCCGAATCGATTGCTCTGTGCATTAAGTCTGGAATGTGTGGCACCCTCCTCTTCCTTCCTCCTCCTCTTTCTTCCTCACTCCCTCCTTTGTGTGTGTGCGGCGTTCATGTGTGTGTTGAGGGGGCGGGGAGGGGGGCACTGGATGCTTTATTAGGTACACGATCCAATAAGATAAATTAAAACCATCATAATGCTGATTTTCTTTGGTTCATTTTTGCAGTCCGATGGTAACCTTTAATTCTTCATACTTGTACTCAGTGCAAAAATAATTCAAAATATTTTGTGGTTGTTGTTTTTTTTTTGTTCCCTCAAAGACGCCCCCCGCCCACGTAGTCAACTGTTGCATTTTTGGACCAAAATGCGACTTTTTGTTCCAAAATTCAACTTTTTTCTGGGTGGACATTCAGTTTTTGTACAACATATTTAGGTTTTTGTTGTCAACGACTGCATTTGTGCATAATTTGTTGTGCTTAGCGTTTATTTTTTTACTCCCAACATTCATGAACTGTGGTCATTTTTGTGACGAATTTCAGCTTTGTGTGGTCAATTTTTGCTTCTCTACACGCCAAAATATAAATTGTTTTGGTTAACTTTAAGAAAAAAAAATCTGCTTTGTGTGGTCAAATTTTTGCTTCTCAACACGCCAAAATATAAATTGTTTTGGTTAACTTTTTTAAGAAAAAAAATCTGCTTTGTGTGGTCAAATTTTTGCTTCTCAACACGCCAAAATCTAAATTGTTTTGACTTGTTTTTGATCAGTTACTGTTTTTTTTTTCAACATTTTTGTCTCGGTATGTTCTATGAGGCTGAAGGAAAAGGCTAGCTAGTACTTTCGAATTTTGCATTGTTGAACAAAGCGGATTGGAACATTTTCCAGCAACTTCTGCTACCACCAAAAACGACGTTTTTTTAAAAACTTTTGGTGATGTGGTATTTCATCAGGTAGCTTCCGGAGTTCTAGGAACCTTTTGGCCACGTTGGTTTTGATATTTTTGCAGCGCACGTCAACCAAAAGGATGAACGATTAAAAAAAACAAAAAAAAATTTTGTTTCGCTCGCATTTTTTTTGGGCCAAGATCTCCATTTTTAAAACTGACTGTGGCCTTTGCCCAGGCATGCTTCATTGTAATGTCTCGACAACATGTTTCATTTCCTGACATTGTAAAGCACGGCTAACGTATTCTCCGCAGCACCATGGCAACGACGACCACCACACCGATGACGGCCACGCCCACGCCCACGACAGTCAGTCTTCTGTCACAACGACGACAGAGGACGAAGGCTGGACGAAGGAAGAGAGCGGCGGCGAAGGAAGTCGACGGAAGCGGCGAGGGGACAAGGGCAGGAAACGCCGAGACAAGGACGTCCGAACGCGGCGAGAGGACGACGGCGCGAAATGTTGGCCGGACGAGGGCGAAACCGCCCACCAGGTGGACCCATCGGAAGCGGCGTCGGGTCAACAGCCAGTTCTGAACTCCATCCTGCAGCACGTGGTCAAGCAGCTGGACGTCCTCACTCGGGTATTAAATGACGAGGATGTTGATTTTGATTGTCGGTCACGACTGCGTCAAATTTGAATGATTAGAAATATGGTGAAGTCGATAAAATGACGCTTCGAAATTGTGAGAACTCGCGTTCCACGCAGGCTGTGGCCGTGTCTACTGAATGCGCTGATGTGCCGTCCCGCTCAATTGCCAACCGTCAATCAAAAGCTACGACTCTGACTTGGAAAATTGGATACTTGTTATGCACGCCCGGAACTACAATTTTGATCTGCAAAGGTATATTCACTTCGAGCCTCAAGTGACTAGAATACATCTCACTGGGTCATTTTCCATGCCTTGACAACGGGGCGCTCTAAAGTAGCCAGCCCAGCATAAAGTCTTGGCCTGCACGTGACTGTCGAGTTGGCTGTCTTCCTCACTGTCTTTCGGTGCGAAATGCAATGCAATTCGCACCGTCACAATGCAACGACGACGCCCTCGAAAGGCTAACGGCAATATTCTATCCATCCATTATCTGAGCCATTTATAATGTTCATTCATTTCCAATCCGCTTATCCTCACAAGGGTCACAGGGGTGTTCGAGCCTATCCCAGCCATCTCCGGGCAGTAGGCGGAGGACACCCTGAACCGGTTGCCAGCCAATCGCAGGGCACTCAGGGCACTCAGAGATGAACAACCATACACGCTCACACTCACACCTAGGGACAATTTGGAGTGTTCAATCCACCTGCCATGCATGTTCTTGGAATGTGGGAGGAAACCGGAGTACCCGGAGAAAAGCCACGCAGGCCCGGGGAGAAAATGCCGGAATTTAACCCGGTATCTCTGCACTGTGAGGTCGACGCGCTAACCACTGGACCACCGGGCCGCCTGCTTATAATGTTGTGACTTTTTTGTTTCTTTTTTTGGTCTTTTCCCGCCTCAGACCGTTTCTGTGCTTGAGGAGCGTCTTAGCCGAACAGAGGACAAAGTTGAGGAGTGTCTAGCCCAGACGCATCATCCTGGAAGACCACCCGATAGAGCACCGGACAACCTCACATGAGGTACTACAAGTGTGTGTGTGTGTGTGTGTGGGGGGGCGTGTTTGCACGCGCTTTCTCTTCGCTTTCATGAAAAGCCGTCCACCGCCGCAAATGGACCAGAGAAATGAAATGGACACTTCATTAGGTACACCAGCGAAACACAGCAAAAGAGGAGCAAGCGTTTTCAAGACGTCTCACAGACGACTTGCTTTCTAAGTACGTTTTCAAAGTACGGTTTGCGAAATGGAATCACGAACCCAGCTTCTTTATCAACCCGAACAACCCCTTGTTCAAGACGATTAACTTGGAAACGTGCGACATCCTGGTGCCGTTTGCTCAGCTGACCTTTTCCCTGGATGGAGACGTTCATCCTGTCTCCGCCCATCCTAAACAAGCTGAATGAGAGGGAAATCCTCTTTGCGCCTTAAGAAGCTTCATGTGTCCGCTGGGCCATTGAGCATCGTAACCCGCGAGCCTCCCGGCGGCGCTTCACGTCTCCGCCGACGGCCTCGTGGATGTCATCTCACACGGCCGCCCGAGCCTCCGAAGCTTCTTAACGCCGCTCTTTCGCTTAAGCCTTTCACTTGTGCACCAAAGTGACGCGACCTTACACCTGTCGCGGCAGCGAGTGACGCGAATGTGCAAGTGAGGAGATCACTCTCCATCTGCTGCATCTGGACCCGGACTCATGTACATCTTACAACATTTTTTTTCATGTTAGCGAGACGGTTATGTTTTATCAGGGGATCATATTTTCGTCTTGATGAAGCATGATCATTTTCACTCAAGATTGTCCAAAAAGCATTCAGACATTCGATCACAAAGCAGCGTGAGGAACGAGGCGGAGTTTTCAACACTTGAAATTAGTCAATAGTGTCCAAAAAACAACAAGATGACACGGCCGCTGACCCGTTGTATCCATTTGTGGAAAAGAATTATTCAATTGACCTTATTTGGATGGACGAGACTTCCACCCGACAGTGATGGAAAACATTGTATTTATTTATTCTTTCTTGTTTTATGTATATATATTTTTTGTTTGCTGGATTTAATTTCATCACGCAGAAAACAAAATGTTATCAATCGGTTTTCTCGACTGCTTGTCCTGTTAAGGGTCATGGGGACCTGGAGCCGATCCCAGCTGACTTCCGTGCGAAAGGTGGACTACACCCTGGACTGGTCGCCGGTCACTCACGCGCCACATGTACAGACAGAGAACCATTCCCATTCACGTTGGCGCCGTCACAAACCTGTCGGGTGTTTCAATGCGCTTCTGTTCCAATACTTTCGCCTACCTTCATAATCTGGAATGATTATATCTATCAAGGTTATCTTTTAAAAAAATATTTTATTCAAGCAATTTGTGAAGAGTGTTTTTTTTTTAAATCTTAATTCGAAATATATTCTTCATGTTGTACAGTTTTTATTATAAGTGAATAAAACCTAAGTTGCGTTTCTTGTGAATGAGTCAACTGCAGTATTTTTGCCTCCGTCTTGACAGTTTGGGGGCTGTGGGTCACGTCCCACAATGCATTGCCGCCGTGGCGTCCTGCCTGCTACGTGACGGTGGCGATCTGCCGTCGCCCTCGCTGATCCCTCGCTCCACTGTCCTCCTTCCACCCCTCCATCTCTCGATCCGCTTTAGCCGCACTTGCCTAACTGGATCGACCGGAGTCCTCCTGTCCGCCTTTCACTGCAGCCGCGCAATAACACACCTTCGCGTAGCATGTGGACACTTGGTACCATCTAATTTGCTCAATGTAACCTGTGATGAATCATCTGGAGGGGGAAAAAAATACAAAACACAATTGCTAGCAAAACAGCGCTTAACTCATTCAGTACAAGCCAATTCTGGACCAAGTCTAAAAAGACGTTTAAAAACGTCTTTGGGAGTGAATGAGTTTTTAAAAACAACAGTACGTGTTGGAAACGCTAATACGCGAGGAGGAGCAAAGTAACGCTCTTTCCTTCACCAACCGACCCCCCGCTCTCACTTTCTCACGTTTCTTCAATATTCCCGTCAAACGTCCATCCTGGCTCTCTTTTGTTTTGTGTGTGTGTCATTTCGCTCTCAGAGCGTCCTGTCCTATCAAGTCGGACTTCCCCGACAGGAAACGGGGAACAAGAGGAACCCCTCTTGTTGTTGTGGCCACATTGACACTCAGGCACCAGCAAGGCAGGAAGCGAATTGGGGGGGGGAATAAACGTATAAAGTCAGCACTTTCCAAGGAACTGTTTGTTCCCACGAGGAAGAGAGCGCGGTGGGAGAAATAGCGGGGACGGCTGTTCGGTGTTGTAAGTGCTGATCTCCTACACTGTGGAGCTTTGAACTTATAAGTGGTTTAGCGCCAGCGAATCTTTTAAGACGCGCAAACCCCGCACGAGACCTGCGGGCAGCGGGCCCGACAAAGCAGGCTGCATCCGGGGGCCCTCTGGGCTAATATTTAGCTGTAGGAAATTCACCCTCCGAATGTTTTATTCTGAACCCTTTCAGGGACAGCGGTTACGACAATGGACGGCTTATCATGCTATCAGGCCTGCTACAGGGTGCATGAAAGGGTTAAATTAAAGTAACAGAAAGTGTCAACTTCTTCGCGTGGACCTGAAGACTTTTGGAATTTGTCTTTGGTAGCAATTAAGCTTCGTGTGCGCTCTCTCATCGGCAGAGCCAATTAAAAAAAGTACTCCACAATAACTCCTGTCCCAGGAGGGCGTCGAACACCCCCATCTTTGTACCAGCTCAGGCCCTTACATCTCCTGAATGTCCCGCTGATGTTTCCTGGGTGGTCCGCGGCAAAAGCAAAGATGGCTAATTGGGGTCAAAGCTAAACAAAAAAAACCTAACAGACCCCCTTCAGCCTTTTGCTAACATTTTTGACACCCGACGGAGGCACAAGTCCAGAGCACGGTGAGGGCTGGGCTCGCTTTGATGTGGCCCCCCCACACTATTGTGTGCATCCATGTTTACGTCGCGCGAAGCTATGCTACTTATTTTTCCCACCCAGAGTGCGGTATTTTAAGATACGATTAACAATTCAATGATGTGTGCCACCGTGTGGGAGCTACGCTATGTATTTATAATATGTACTGATAGCTTGTGTGACATGGAGCCACCGCGTCTTTGAATGACGATTGGCGTTCTAGTCAACTCTGAAATATGTTTGCTCCACAATGTGGGGTCTGTCCTTGTTGGATAATAATAATTTTTAACCCGGATTTAAAACCTTTTACTCTTGGGGCCAAGTTCAGTACCGTAGTCATCGTTTTGCAATTCGTTGCAGCATCACAACTAAATGCTGATGCACCATGTTTGCTTTGGACTCTTTGGACCTCATAACCCGACTGGATTTATATTTCATGAGCATTTCTTTTCACATATTCGGGGACTTTCAGGGATTAGATTATAGATAGACCAGTAGCCAAGTTTTAAAACCTACTCTACAGCTGATTGGGAGCCGGTGTAAAGTCTTTCAATAACGCACTTGTCCTTGAATGTTGGGAAGAATGCTTGGGAATTATTGCGACTCACAAAATTTGTATTATTTTTTTTAACCTTTGATCACATCAAGCTTTGATGTCGAAATTCGTGTTCCTCACGTAGCACAATCGTGATTGACAACAATCTGAACTTTTTTTTTTGTTTGTACCTTGAATCCCAGCTACCTGATGCTATCGTTAAAATTCCATCACTTTTGTCTTATCGGCATGCTGATGACATCCCGGCGGATGTGTTTGCGTTGAAAGTTGTTATCGCAAAATATACACACACGCGCACGTTATCTGTACCGTGGCGGCGTGGGCGGAAGGACAGGAAGTTCAGAACTCTGCCGCCGTCCCGTTTCGCTGACGACGGCTCTCTTGTCTGACTTTGCCTCCTGTGTCATGTGACACACAGACTTCCTGTTTCCAGGATGCCGTTTCCTGTGTGCGTGTGTGTGAACATAACACACACACACACACACACACACACACCGCCTTCTTCTTTGTTGGCACCTTATCTCGTCCTCATCCCTCGCGTCTCTGCCACCGGCTGCTCGTCTCAGACGGGGAAGTCCTTTGTCCTCGCACAAAAGATACACACGCTAATCAGGTTGCCGTGTGTGTGTTTTTGTGATGCGAGTTGGAACAAGAGTCACATGAATGTTGTTGCTTTCTGTCCTATTTTTTTTTTTAACTCGGAAGTTGTCGTCCCCCACCCCCGCAGACCTTGGACCAGTTGGCCAGCTAATGTGGAAACACGCAAACAAGGAGAAAGGGCTTTTTCAAATGTACGCGAAACGAATAAGCAAAGACGAGAAGGTTCACAAAGAGTAAGGTGTAAGCCAATGGTATTTTGTTCACAAAGGCTCATTTGCAAACAAAGGAACAAAGATTCACTAAGCTAGGTAACAGGTAAACAACTACTGAGGTGTAAAATGTTACGGATTCACATGGGGTAGTTTTTGTCATCATTTCTCATGTCAGAGTGCCACAGAATTTCAATTTGGACAGCAAATAAAGACTGTTGAAATTGAAATTCCTCTATTGGTTCGGTTCTGTTCCAAAACAACGTCCGGATCAAAAATCTCCTCAATATTCTTCAAATGCAGTGGAAGTGAAAGTCTACCAGACGGCAAGGAGCGGCAGCAGCAAAAGAGTACAATAGATTGAAAGGTGAATGCAAACAGCTTGGCTCCATTCACTGCATGGAGGAGGGGGCGGGGGGGGGCACTGGGAACCGGAGGGGTTAACAAGGGCCCCACGTTGAAGCTGGAGCTCCTTCACAGTTTTATGCTCACACGCACTCACACACACGCTTTTGTTCCCAGCCCCATGTTGGACCCCCTCCGTGGGGGCATGCTTGTTACTTCAGAAATAGAGGAGGACCTCTGCGACCACATTTGGAGGCCACGGGGCCACTTTCCACCAGGAAGTGCCATGCTAATGTCATCAAATGTAGTTCTGGGGCCCAAAAAAGGACCCCCTACCAGCAGGGGGTAGTAGAGGCAACCTCCGTTTATTTGCAAGGGATACCGGATGTATCCCTTTAAATAGTTTAAACTTTCAACGCATTTATGAAAACACATTGCAAACACATTTCAACATAACAAAAATTGCAAGCATAAAATGTAGAGAATAATGTATGTAGTGTGGTGTCTGTGCGAGTACATACGCATTTAAGAGGCGGGGCCTGGTGGGAAAACGTGGAGTCAGACTGCATTTGAGTCTCGAGGCATAAGCCGTGGCCCACAGCAGTGACTTTGAGTGTGCTCGTTTCCCCGGCATTCAGGAACCCCTGAAAGGTGCATAACTGACTTTTTTTTTTTTTTTTTAAAAAAAAAAGCAATATCGCAGGTGTCTGAATGAGGAACCACATCATGGAGGGGCACTTCAACGAGAAATACTCACAAATAGGAATTAAAAGCAAAACGTCTCCACAACTAAGGACTTGCGGATGACTATTGTGTTTGTTGTACAGTTAAAAAATTATTGGTTATGTGACAAATATTTGTGAACAAAATACTTTGATGATGCATTTCAAAACATGCCAGTGAAGACTAATATCCTTATAATCAATGAGGAAACATTTTTTGAAAAAAAAAAGTCACATTTTCCAAAAATGGATATTTTATTCGAATATTAATCCATTCTAATTTGGTTGCGTAGATGTATAGTTTATAGATTTTTCGGTTTGACTGCGACATGTGTTGACTTTTACTTGTATTGTAACAACAACACACTTGAGTAATGGGACTGTCGGTGCAGCATGTGAAAGCCGACTCCCCTCTTCCTCTCCTTGTCCTCCCTCCCTCCTTCCTTCCGCAGTTCTTCATCGTGTTTGAACTCACTTGATCCGGAGCGGAAATTCCTCCTTTTTTTTTTTTTTTGTGAATGACAAACTCATTACCAATTCATCTACACAGAGAGGGGTTGGGGGAGGAAGGAAAGGAGGGCGGTTCGCGCCTTCCGGCCCCCGTTGCTATGACGACCGCCACTCGGGCCTGTTGCGATTGGCTAGCGATTGGAGAGCCGATCCCATGCCACGCCCTCTTCACCCTCCCCTACCTCCGCCGCCGCCATTCAGGAGCTTGGCGCCGAGCTCCGGGGTTCAGTGAGACAGAAGAGGGACGACGAGGTAACACGGACGACGACTCATTCAAGCTTCGGGACGACGATTGCTGGAACTTCGAACTCCGCGGACTGTGGCGTGGGCTCGTTGAGAAAGAAGTGTTTCGAATGAGTAGGAACCAGCCGTGGGATTCATTCACGACCCCGATTTACGCGGAGCCTACCCGCCCGTTGATTGAACAGCACCCCCCCTCCAACCCCTCCGGGACCCGTCTAAATGCTGGACAAGTTCAAGCCCGTGGCCCCCCCGCAGAAGCAGGCGCTCGACTCGGTGGTCATGGCGGTGAGCAAGACGTCGGCGTGGCTCCGCGAGCAACTGGACGCGCCGCGCCGCGACTGCCTGCTGCTACTCATGGACTGCCGCGGCCAGGAGCCGTACGAGTCGTCGCACGTCCAGGGAGCCATCAGCGTCGCGCTGCCCGGCCTCATGCTGCGCCGCCTCCGCAAGGGTAACCTGCCCGTGCGGGCGCTGCTCGCCGACGGGCCTGACCGGGAGCGGTTCGCGCGGCGGTGCAAGAGCGCCACCATCGTGCTGTACGACGAGTACAGCCGCGAGTGGAACGAAAACGTGGACGGCGGCTCCGTGCTGGGGCTCCTGCTGCGCCGCATGAAGGACGAGGGTTATAAGGCCTTCTACCTGGAGGGTAAGTTGGTCAACCGGAACCACCGCACTTTTAGTTTTTAGTTACCCCACATGAATTGACGCAATACACAAGTCACAACCTTTTTTTTTACATATTTAATTGTATATTGTTATCTTAAAACAGCTTGACACAATATAAGGAAAAATGTGTTTGTTGCAATGTTACTTTTAGACACACATTTTGCTTCAAAATCAAGTTTTCAAATTGCTCGGGGGAAGAATTTATAAAGCAGTCTCGAGACGTTTTACCCAGAACCAACCTTTTATTTTTGCATTTCTACGAGTATTTTAAGATTTTGTTTTCATTGAGTTTTTTTTTATTTTTCATACTTATGTTCTGTTTCATCCTCATGTATTTTTATGTAATGGTTGATTTTTTTTTTAAACATTTCTATATTTTGTGCATTTGCTTTTAATTACGCTGTTTTAAAGTCATTTAGGAAACATTTATTGCTATGAAATCACACTTATCAAACCATTCATGCCAGAACCATTTCCAACATTTTTATAATTAGCGTATCTGGAATTTCATAAAATATATTTCTTCATCTTTTTAAATAACCTTTTTTGGAGGATGTTAAAAATCATTAGAATGTACCTTTTGGCGTGAAGTTCAGGCTTACAAGTTGTTTTTGGGATGAATTTTTTCCCTGAATTTTGTTAAGAGTTCGCAAAACATATCACAAAGAACTAGCCGGTGTACTTTTTTACAATTGGCTTCGATTAGCCTAGCCAGCAGCTACTGTCGAGGTTGTCTTTTATGAATGTGGATGTGGTTAAATGTTTTTGTGTTACATCAAGGGTGGGCAACCAAAGACCCTCAGGCTGTTTGCGGTTTCATTGAAGTGCCATACGGGACTTGTATAAACAGAAATGTTCTCTTTGCAGGTGGCTTCAGCAAGTTCCAAGCAGAGTTCCCCAATCTGTGCGAGACCAACCTGGACGGCTCCTCTGACAGCAGCCCCCCTTCTACGCAGGTCTTGGGCCTGGGTGGCCTGCGCATCAGCTCAGACTCATCAGACATCGAATCGGACGTCGACCCGAGCAGCGCCACCGACTCGGACGGCAGCCCTTTGTGCAACCCGCAGCCGTCCTTCCCCGTGGAGATCCTGCCCCACTTGTATCTGGGTTGCGCCAAGGACTCCACCAACCTGGACGTGCTGGAGGAGTACGGCATCAAGTACATCCTCAACGTCACGCCCAACCTGCCCAACCTCTTCGAGAACGCCGGCGAGTTCAAGTACAAGCAGATCCCCATCTCAGATCACTGGAGCCAGAACCTGTCGCAGTTCTTCCCCGAAGCCATCAACTTTATCGGTAAGTTTAGTGCATAACTCCAAATTGACACGGACAAAATTTGTTGCAAAAATGATGAAACGCACCCATCTCCAAAGTTTTGTCTGAAACAAACATGGCCTTTCTCCGCGATTTTCATGTGGAAAAAAAAAAACAAAAACCCCTGCACTTTTGAAGTTTGTTTGCGTGGCTAAAATGACCAAATGAAAAATCTCCTGTCTTTTTTTTTTAATCCTAAAGTACCCATACGTGACATTTTTCTAAAAAAAAAAAAAAAAAGGTATCCTGTATAACCCCAAAAAGGGTCTTGTGTGAAAAAATAAAAAAGTCAACGTTTACTTCGTCAGCATATAAACTGAGCCCAATGTGGACTTGAGCAGTTTTTTTTGGGGGGGGGGTCATGTGATAAAATGGCTGACAACATTCCAGAGACGAAGTGTGTTGACATCCCTGCTTGTTTTGTGTTCGCGTAGCCTTTCCGTGACAACGGCATCATTTGGGCCGCGAATGGCAGCCGGAGTCATGAGGGTGCTGTCAAGGCTCACAGGATGTCAACAGGGCCTGTAAATGGCTCCTTTTGTTCATGTAATTGGGCAAGGGGTGGGGGTGGAGGGGGCGGCAGGGGCATGTCCTAGATTACTTTCAATAGCGCTTCCTTCCTGTTCCGCTCAAATTACCGTCCGGCTTGTTGCTCTCGGGTTTCGGTCGAGACCTTTTAGTGCGGCTCTTACACAAGAGCCCACGCTAGCGTAACACGGGAACGGCTGCGGCGCTACTGATCATCTCCACCACTTCCCTCAGTGCTGATAAGAGGCCAGCGTGTCAAAGACACAATGTTCCTGAACATACAGTCCATTCAGCAAACGGAACTAAAAAAAAAAAAAAGCAAACGAGGACAAAGCGACACAAGCAACACATTAAATAAGTACATCAGCCACTACAGTGGAGTTGATGTCAGCTTTTGGATAGCTGTCCACTGTAGTGACTGATGACGAATTTCATTAAAAAAATATATCTGTGGCCAATGACATCAATGGGGGGAGAAAATGGTCACCATGACAAAAACAACTAATTGCATACACAAGGTAACTCATTGTGTTCCAAATCATCATTTAAAAGCATTTACACAAACAGAACTAAAGACATTTAACAGCAGAGAAATTAAACTCTCTTCGTCATATTATACAAAGTACAGAGTAATGCATACCAATGAAAACTTTGTGGTGACTGATGCCAGCGAGACGAATGCACACCTTCGAAACTTTCTTCTCAAGAAAATTGCTTTTATTGCGAAATGGCTGTACACTGTAGTAACTGATCACGTCACGGCTGATTCATATTGATTGGCCGTCCAGCAATACTGACTGACGACATCAAAACGAATGCACATCAAATAAAAGCTTTTTGAAAAATAAATATAGGTATGTCTGAAAATAAAAATGGTCGACTGTAGCGATTGATAGAACGAAAAACGACATCTGTCCAATAAATCTACTTCCAAAAGAATCTGAGCATCAGAACCGTGTATTTTTTTCCCCACTCTTGTAGTGAATGATGACATCCCAGCTACTGCACATTCAATAGAATTAACTGCCTTTCAATCTTTTTTTAATTTAAAATTAGATTTTGATTGGGGCGGGGGGATTAAAATGTCGATAACCGAAACACAAAATCTATCTGCTGTATATCACCGTATTCCATATTAATGAGCCTCTTTTGTCCTCGCAGACGAAGCTCGGGGCCAACACTGCGGCGTTCTGGTGCACTGCCTGGCCGGCATCAGCCGCTCGGTGACTGTGACGGTGGCCTACTTAATGCAGAAGTTGCAGCTGTCCATGAACGACGCCTACGACATCGTCAAGACCAAGAAGTCCAACATTTCGCCCAACTTCAACTTCATGGGACAGCTGCTGGACTTTGAGCGCACGCTGGGCCTCAAGAGCCCGTGCGACAACCGTCTCGCCAGCACCGCCGCCGTCGTCACGCCGCCTGGCGGCCAGCCCCTCTACTTCACCACGCCCACCAACCACAACGTCTTCCAGCTGGACGCCCTCGAGTCCACGTGAGCGGGCGGCTCCAGATGAAATTGTGAAAATTTGACGACGACCTCACGTCCTGCAAGGAGTTTTCTGCCCAACGCGGCCGGATGCAGGCGGCGGTCGCTATGAAGCCGGGCGGCGGTCCCTCCGATGACGTGCGTTCAAACCGGGCCGCCATTTTGAGTCATGGACTCAATCTGACTTTTGCGATCGTCTTCTATGAAGACACAAACTGGACACTCTTGTGTACTGTATATAGTTGTTGATTATGCCAAAAAAAAAAAAACAACAAAACAATCAAAAAGCAGGATTTTCCATTAAGGCGTAATCTATTGCCGTGTCTTCCCAACCACATATGAGAAAAATGTCCCGAAAATGCATCTCCTGAAATAATATCCAATTTTCCTCACTTATTTACAGTGTGGCTCGCAGGAGTAAAAGAAACATACGCACAACCAAGAGCTTGAGTGCGAGGACCAATGGAGTAGAATAACACGTTCGTCATCAGAATAATTTCCGACAGTGTTTGGAAATCACTGCTGTGCAGGCCTTGTTTTTGCACCTCCACTCCCAGCAAATCGGTCCAGCTGAGGTTGCCTTATTCATTTCGCGTCCTCATGTGACCTTCTGTGGGGACTGATGTTGGCGTGTGCGTTTGCGTGTGCATTTGGTGAGGGTCCCTGGAGGCTGCGTCTTTTTGGGTAGGGGGAGAAAATGTGATGATGAGATTGTGGATGTCTCCCTCTTTCCTCTTATGAATGTAAAGATAAGTTATTAATAAATGGATATTTTGTCTACGAAATATGCTGTACTGTGTTGTGTGTCCTTGCCGCCTCGCTGCCGGAAACAGTCCAGACTGGTTCTCCCAGGTGCAGTTGTTTTTGTTTTGGGCAGGCCCTCAGGCATTTCCCTTGAGACATCAAAACATGTTTGCGTGACGGACGGAGAGGCACTTTAATGTGTGCTCGCACGCGAGTGCCCACACACTCACCTAAAATGTCCTAAAAAGTTTTGAAAGTGGTTGCAGGGTTCAATTTAGTTTAGTTAACATGCAAATAAGCACCCCCACAAAAAAAATCTTCCTCAATTGAGACATTCCCTTTGCAGTATTAGAGGTAAAGTTTCATTTTAAGTTAATATTTTTTTCCAATGTAAAATCTTTTTTTTTCCCCTGTGTTCAAATTTAATGTGATTAAATGTAATAGTTTAATTTTTGCTGACAAATACAATACCGTTTTTAAAGATGGTTTTATATTTGTTTTTATGGAAATGTTTTAATGTGTATTATTCAATTTCATATTTTATTTTGCAATTCCTTATTAAATAATTTTTGGCTTAATTCACAGTTGAAAAAAAATTCAAATTTAATTGCACAAAATGCAAACGTTTTAAAAGATGATTTTATATTTTTGATTTTTATTTCAAGTACTTTATTCTGAAATTTCATATCAGAATGTAGATTCATGTAGATTTTATGAATTTCATTGCATAAAATATGAAACATGCTTCTGTTAAAAAAAAGGTGCTTTTTGTACAAGCACCTATTTCAAACTTTTAAAAAAAAAAATCCGTTTTAAAATGTTTCTGATATTTTGCATTTAAATGTTTCTCCTAATTTTTCATGGCAAAAATACAAAACCGCTTTTGAAAGGTTTCGATGACAATCACTTGGAACACCAAGAGGAGAATAAGCCTGAGCCACATGCTGCTTCACCAAGTCTCAAGACAGACAGTCCACATTATGCAACCAATCAAAAATGAATATGTCAAAGTCAACTTTCCATTTTTGGGGGTGATGTTGCAACACACAGCGTCAATGTCATTTGTCAGGCACCTTTGTTGACGGCGACAGAGCGTCCTTGTCGGGTTCACCACGTGAGGAAGAGAAACGTTGCGATGGCGAGCTACTCATTGCTTTGGAAACAAATGAGTGATGTACAAAGTTACACTTGTTACACATTGACGTCTGAGGTTATGTCACAGGGACAGCTTGAAATTTTCCATCCATGTTTTTTTAAGCCCACTTTTTTTTTTTACATTGTAGTTACTGTAATGCCCTCGCATGTGGGAAAGGAGAGCCAAGGCATTTATTTAACACTGGGGGAAGAGGAAAACGCTGTTGCTGACATCACATACGGCAGGGGTGTCCAAAGTCGGTCCTCAGGGGCCGCCGTCTTGCCTGTTTTCCAGCTCTCCCGGCTGCAACGCACCTGATTCAGTTGATGGCTCATCAGCCAGCTCTGAAGCAGCATTAGAACGACCCTGATTATTGGAATCAGGTGTGTTCCTCCCGAGAGAGCTGGAAAACAGGCAGGACGGCGGCCCCTGAGGACCGACTTTGGGCACCCCTGAGTCATACGGCTTCAACAATGCACCACTGACCAACACCCCCATTCCTCCCCCCACCACTACCTTGAAGGCACATGTGAGTATACAGACACTACAATAATGTTTTTAATCATTATGTTTGCTTTTTTTTGGGGGGGGGGGCGTATATGTTCAAATCAGTTTACAATGTGTTGAAAACAGTTTTTGATGAATTTGAATGCATTTAAAGATAAATGGGTTTTGCAAGTCAAGGTGCTTATTTTTGAATAATGACATGTCCAAAAACGTCATTAGCTGCCATGTTGTTTTGTTAAAAAAAAACCAAAAAAAACAAAACTTCTTTGTCTTTAGAAAGTGTATGATGTTTACGAATATTTCTGACTTGTTTGTGAATGACTTCCTGTTTTTTTTTTCCACTTTGCTCTTTGGGAAATGATTACGCATCACATGAAAAAAAAAAACACTAATGAAAACTAAGAATGAATCACTGTGTGTGTGTGTGTGTGAGTGTTCATGAATCATTGTGTGTGTTGTTGTGTTAGACAGCTAATGATTGACTGGTATCCACGGCTACGCCTTTCCGAAGACACTTAACGGGGTGTCATTGTGTGTCTTCATACTACATGTAAGTTCACAAAATGAATTATAATGATGATTATTAATGCTACCTTTTGATATGAACAGTGGCGTGCAAATGGGTGGGGGGGGGGGCAGGGTGGTGGTTCCAGCACGATTATTATAGTCAACGAAAATTAAAATGTAAAAAAATAACAAAACATTTTTTGTTAACTAAATAAAATCAAAATGACAATGTTAAAAAAAAGAAAAACAAATAGTAACTACATCTTACGTTTATAAAACTCAAAACAAATTTATCACAAAAATGTCCGTTGTTTTTGTCATCAGCTTTCGCTCTTCATTCTAAATGTAACAAATAAAATAAAAAGTCAAACAATTGGGACCCCCCCCCCTAAATAATGATTATGTAAAAAAGTGATTGCACATTAAAGTTAAAAAAAAAAAAGGGAGTGGTGCACAGTACAGTATGTGATGGCAATATTGTGCATCTCAATGAGCCGGTGATCGACAGGCAGGGGCAGTCACAGACCCTCCCCCCTCACCCCCGCCCGCTCCAGCTCTTCCTGGACACGGCCTCGGCCGGTGTCGGGCGTCGCGGGCGAGTGCCATTAATTTTAGATCGGCACGCAGGAATGCTCCATGCATCCATTCAACATTAGTCGCACACTCCAGTCTTTCTCAAAGCTTTTCCACCAAGTGGCACAAAAAAAATAAAAATAAAATAAATAATCCTTGGCTCTCCAAATACCAACATCAAGGCTAGTGTTGAAGAAAATATATATTTTTTTCACTTCATAAAAATTTTAGGACTACCTAAAAAATTTAAAAGCAAAGAGCTCTTAAAGTTTAAATGCAAAGGAAATTTGCATAAAAGTTAAATAAAACGGATCCGTAATTTGCATACATTGCATACATAGTAGTACGTAATATATGACTTAAATGAACCGAGTTCACATTCATATTTTTTTTGGGGTTGTCGTTTATAATAATTGTGATATGTATGTTTATTTTTCACATTTATATATTTTTAGACTAACCTATTATCATTATATACTAATCATTTGATTATTTTACTTCAAATTTTTTTGTTGGTATGATACAGTATACATTTGATATTGACACTTATTTTGATGCTGAGCAACCTCCCGCCCCGCCCCGCGTTGACAGCTGGCTTCCGCCCCCTTTTTTTATCCCCCCCCCCCACCTGTCGCGTGTCACAATCACCCCCGTCTCGTCCACACCAGCAATTTCCTGTTGCCCCCGCGGATCCTGTTACACGTTCCAAAAGCGCACACACACCCACACCCACATGGAAATGCACATTCTCCCTCTCGCATGCCAACCATGCTCCCATCATCATCATCATCATCTCCACAGGCAAGCCTTGAAAGCACGTTGCTGCTCGGACACACACACACACACACACACACACACACACACACACACACACACACACACACACACACACACACACACACACACACACACACACACACACACACATACACATACACACACATACATAAATGTGATGTAATTTGATAATAATCAGTGTGTCCAAATGTCTCCAAAAAAGAATTATTTTTTGCTACGTGGGAAAGAGCATACCCTCGGGAATAAAATGTTACACATTTAACTCATTCAATCCCAGCCATTTTCACTGGAGCAACCCCTTCAATCCCAGCGTTTTACTGGATTTTGACTGATCTTGCAAGGCCCACAGAATATTTGATTCGGAATGCTGTATAAACATGGAGCCTACCAAAAAAGTCTGGACTCTCATCTTTCAGCAGAAAAAAACCAAGGGACAATACAGAGTGTTTGATTTTCCGACCATGCATGTATTTGGAATGTGGAATGAAACCAGGGTATCTGGAGAACACCCACGCAGGAAGGCCAGAACCAGGAATCAAACCCATGACCTCTGTACTGTAAGGTGGACGAGCTAACCAGTCAACTACCGTGCTGCCCTCAATTGAATCATTTAACTTTAACTCATTAAATCCCAGCCATTTTCACTGGAGCAACCCCCTCAATCCCAGCATTTTACTGGATTTTGACTGATCTTGCAAGACCCACAAAATGTTTGGTTCTAATGCTATATGAACATGGAGCCTACCAAAATAATGTTTGGACTCTCTTCTTTCAGCAGAAAAAAAATGTTTCTTTTTCCATTCTTCAGCAATCGGCATTACAAAATGGCTAAGTTTCATGAAAATGGCGATTCCTGGGCAAAAAACGGAGAAAAAGAGCTTTTTGTAAAAGCATGCATTTCAAGCACGTGAGGCATC
>CAAKHF010025620.1:45627-60036 GCA_901007745.1 Hippocampus kuda | reverse complement strand
GGGATTGCCCTCCCCCCCCCCCCCCCCGAAAAAAAAAAATCAAGATTAGGACTAACAAAGAAAAACAAAACACTCAAAAGCCAACACGGACAGTAACGACAAATAACTGGTGAGACAATGAGGCACACCCGGAAAAGACACAAGTGGCTGGAGAGAGCTGATTGATAGACACAAAGTACATAGAAAATGAAAGTTTATAAATACAGATGCATCCTGATCTTTCCTTCCCTCACAGTTTTTCTGACAGAGCACACGAAGTTCAGACTTGGAGGGTATTAGTTTTTTTGGCTCAAGCTTTTTTATTTTATGGCCTTACAAATCTGTAGCCGTCTTGCCTTCACAGTTCCAACAAATCTGCAGGAACGGCGTGCCAGGTCAGCCCCTGGAGCACCTTGAGTTTCCCATGTGTTGTGATGGAACTATTTACTGGCTGCTCATTGTTGCTGTAACTCACATCACTTACCCCGGAGGTGGCGGTGAACTATTTGAAACGCAGTCCTCAATGTCTGGATGGACTACATTTTGCTTTTCATGTCTCCACACCCCCTAGACTTCCCTGGCATTTACTACTTTTTAATTTAATTAACTTCCTTCCTATCCTTTCATAACACAGTGTGGTTATTTCCTTTGTCATCTTATTTGTGTTACTATTCCCTCTACCACCTCTCCTGCCAATAATTTTGATTTATAAACTTCAAGGTTCCCTCGTCAATTTTTCTCCCGCATTCATCGTACTCTGACACATATTCAGTCTTACAAATTGTCGTTTGGTTCCAGCGCTGTGGCATTCATCTCATCCTTTTTTTTTTTTTTAAATTGATTTCAATTTTTTTACTTCAGATGCAGGCTGGAGTGGCAGCCAAAACTGCCGGCAAGGTAACAGAAGAGATTCTTTGCCGTAAAAAGAAATTGCAGAAATGATAACACTGTAATAAATAAAAGCTGCAAATACTGGACTCAGCCAACAATTTATTATTGTTGGATGCATACATGGGGTTATCTCGCCTCCTCTCTATTTCACATTGAGAAACAATGTTAATGCTATTATTATCGTTTCCTGTTACCGGCTCGGCTTCATGGGAAGAAGACTAAAGGTCAGTGCATGTGCATCTGCCGGACTAATTGCTGCCATCTCGTTTTGTTTACTCACGTTGCTATTGTTCGATTTAGTTCCAGGCAAACAATTTACTCAGCTTCACAAGACATTTTGGACCAGTGGGTCAAGAACAGAGAAGAATTTGGTTCCAGCACAAACAAAGACGGCACTCACGTGGTTTCACGTCGCACCTTCTCTTCATGGTGACGTTTTCGAACGATACCGTTTGACCAACTCCAATCGGTGACATGGCAGTCAACGACAGAAAGTAGGACATTAATGTCAAAGTCATGAGGTGTAGGTTTTCCTCACGTCGTCCATTAACACCGAGCTGGGCTCTTGGCACATTCTTGTCACCTGGGGAACAACGATGCCTTCCGCGCAGCCCCCAGGATCTCCTGGGAAACGATTGTTCCACTAATGTCGTTATAAAATTCAATACACACTTGGCCGTGCTTCCGAATGCAGCAGTGCAACGTTGGTAATCCATCATCGGAAAATTGTGAATGGAGCTGAGATTTGACGGAGTGCTTTGCCACAGGCGATGCATTGTTGATGTGGGCCGAGACGCGTGTTGATCATTTGTCAGCTTGAGAAAAGTGTAGACAGAAAGACAGAGAGACAAGTAGGGGAAAGAAAAAACACTTTTGACTCAACACTCCAACAAAAACTTTGCAAATGCTATTTTGAGGGTGCGTGTCTGTCATTGGTTTTGAGAAACCTCATTCCTCTTCTCTGGCTTATGGCACCTGACAGACAGATGGCAATGGAGACAGAAAGCAAGACAGATTGATAGTTCTAAAAACTGAGACCAAGATGTGATCAATAATATTTACCTTTCACAGCACATCACCACGGAAACCTCATCCCAACTGTGAAGCATGGTGGAAGGGGGCGTCATGGTTTGGGCGCGCTTTGCTAACTCACGACCTGGACACATTTCTGTCATCGACTGAAAAATAAATCCCCACGTTTGGGTATAATATCTGTGCTATCAGTTTCAGAAAACTGCCTCTTGTTGACTCAACTGATCGGCCCACATTTTTATGACAAATGTATGCAAAAATGTAGGTATTCATCTACTTTTTCTTGCATTTTGTGTCCTACATACATACCCGAAATGTCACATATTCCAAGATGAAGTGACTCATAAAGTACGCCTGAAAACACACACATCACCTTGTGCGTTTTATTGAAATTGGAGCCCAGCAATACAGAATCCCACTTTGGTTAATTAGGACTCTTTTAGTGCCGTATAAGCTAATAAGGGAGCAGCAGGTGCTTGTTTGCTTGCTGACGATCACAGATTGTTGATTGAGTCCCCATAAAAAGTGCTTGGAGTGCACCCGGAAGCCTTTGCGAAGGTGGTTGCAAAGTACTGGATAAAAATACAGACTGATGGCAGCCTTCCTTTCTTTCGTCTCGATGGCAATTCTCATTCAAAGTTTAGCGCTGAAAACATGAGCGATAGCATCGCTATTGCAAAAATGGATTTGGATGAGAAACACACACATACACAAATACAAAGAGAGAGAATATATGTATGTGTGTGTCTGTGCATGAATAATATATTCATAATCAAACAAGGGCCAAACAAATCTGGGATGTATTTATCTTCACGCATCAGTAAACGCTTCAACCAGCTCAATTTTCAACACCAGGGACTTCAGTTTGGATTGTTTATCTGACCCACGTATGCGTCGCTTGCCGTGTTTGCACAGCAAGTAGGGGACGTGTACTCGTACACAACGCTTGGGTCCTTTTTAATCTTTGGATCCATTTTGCAGATGGCAAGCGCTTGATGTTGAAGTGTTGTGTCGTTTCCCCGGTGGAGACGTTTTTTGATCTGTATCCAGCTGTGATGGCGGTGGTGCGTGTGCATGCTGCTCTGCAGCTGACGAGGGAACACAGATAACATCAGTGTTGGAATGCTGCACCCTTGTGGTGCTCTGCTCTGCTACATCTCTCAAACCTGATAAAGCAGCTATTTGCCTCCAAAGAAGTGAGACGGAATTTGGGGTGTTTTTTTCCCCTGCATTTTGACAGATTAGAAAGCCGTGTAATCAAGCAGACGACGACAGCAGAGGGAAGCTTTCGATATTCAAGATTTGTCAAAAAAAAAAAAAAAAGCATGAAAGGGATGTGTGGTGCCAGCAAAAAAATAAAAAAATAAAAAATAAGCACGTTTTTCTGGTGGTCCTCCAAATCTCAATGTCATTTATTACTCATGATAATTTGAAATTTTCGGAATTTTTTTTTTTAGCAAGGATCATGCAAGTTGACACACATGATTTTCTTTCAGGGGCCCACATAAAATGATGTCGTGGGCCGGATCTGGCCCCTGGGCCTTGAGTTTGACACCTGTGCCTTAGGCTGTAATGATGGGCTCATTTTCGAGAGCCAATTTTTTGTTGTTGATTTAAATAGAAATGAAAGTGGACTTTCCTGAAAAATTCCGGAAAATACAAATTATATATATATATAATTTTAACTGACTGACCAGGTTTGTCAAACTTTCTAATGTCGTTGTAAAAAAAAATCTCTGTTCAAGTCCTTTTCCTCAAGCCATGACCACTTGAACGCGTTTCTCACACTCGCTCGCGTTTATCGCACGTATGTCAACTTGCCTGTCTACCTACTTGCGCTGGGGCCGTACCTGGCCGATCACGCATGAATTAGTTTTACACAAAACACGATTCAAATACTCGGCATTCAATGATTAATCTGCCTTTTGTGTGCACACACGCACCCTTTGTGGCTTCCGTCCTCGCCGAAATTTCGAAATCTCAGAGAATGCGAATTCCGGGAAAATCCGGAGGACTTTCATCTCTATTTAAATTATGTGTAAAATGAATTCCTATTTAAAAATGTTCTTTATATTCAACATTGTCTATCTCAATTGATTTGAATTAGGGGTGGGCATCTCTCCGATAATTTCAAGACAATTCGAAACGTATTTACCTCGATATAGATGATCGTAAAACTGAATGAAGAGATCCGGTTCAATTCGATGCACTCGCATCTTTTAAATCAAAAAACGATTTTCCGAGTCAAACCGATCTATTTTACGCCTTCTTAATTCACACGCAAACACAAAGAAGCATCACAAAGGTGTGATGTTATTATGAATTGCTGATTGGCAACAAAGTCGAAGTTGACACACTGGCACGATCATTAGCTCATTCAGTACCATTCAATTCTGGACCAAGTCTGAAAAGACGTTTAAAAACGTCTTTGGGAGTGAATGAGTTAGCAGCGGGTTCTCCTTTGCTTTTGCTTTTCTCCTCTAAAGTACACCTACTTCAAAGATCCCAAGAACCCGATCGGTTGGGCCGGCTCAGGATATGCGTTTCTTCTATCGGTGATGACGCATTGGCGAGCGTCCACGCATTCATTCGATCCATTCCAAAGAGTCAATTGTTCCCAATTAAGATGTCCTTGGTTTGAAAGAGGCCGCCTCATTACCTTGATCTTGCTGGCGGAGCTTCTCAGGCAACCCGGTGACTGCATCCGCCTGTATCGACTGTACAGGCGTCTCCGGGTGGCGACAAGGACGGCGATTGATTGGGCTTAAATAAGAGCGAAAAGGAAGATTGATTGCCATCGATCCGCTTCCCCCCAGCAGGCTTGCTCCTCCATCTTTGATTATGACCACTTTACGCCCAATCAAGTGCGCTTGAGCTGCGATGGGGAGGAAATCCCATCAAGGGGCCTGGAGCTCCATTTGCCAAGGGCGTAATTATGAGCCGGATGTTGAGATACAAGGTCGACGTGTAGCAGGTGCCATCGAGCGCCGTGCCGATAATAATGGGGCTTCTACCGCAGATAATTCAGCTGTGGAAAGAAAAGATAGCATCTTCCGTTCTGTGTGTACCTCGGAGATGAGAATGATGGGTGGGGAGAGGGGGAGGTGTTGCATAATGAAGGCCTCCAGAAATGCTTCTATCATTTGTGATGCAAATTGAATGATAACAGCAGTCTTTGGTGCTTTTTGTTTTGTTATTTTTTTGTTGATTTTTTTTTATTTTTTATTGAAAGCTTCGTCAGAGAGGAAAAAAAGTTCACATCCACAGATGTACAGATAGCTTCTCAAAAATCGCGCACACACACCGGAGAGCACGTGCGAGGCGTGACCACGTCCTGCCTGGTGCTGAAGACAAGTGGGGTTAAGAAAAAAAAAAATTAAAAGAAAAAAAGAAATGAAAAGTAACAAAAGCCGCTCTGCTGTCCAAGTAAGTTTTCTCTTCTGATCCCGACATAAATCGCAAATCTATCGCGCTTCATAACACCAATCGGGTCAGCCTTTTTCCGAGTGATTGATGCACGGTGTATTTCTCACGGAGCTGATTTAACTCATGACTGCGCTCCGAGGCCTGTGTGGCCAATCAATAGCTTTCATCAAAAGTCAACCGAAGCATCAATTAAAAAGCAGGAGGTCCCTGTTCTTGTTGGTATTGTGTTTGTGAGTGTGTGTGTGTGTGTATGGAAACGGTGCTGGGGCACTCGGAGCAATTTTCTCGCTGTATTATGCGCAGTGTGTATTAGCCTGGCATGTGATGAGTTATTGAACCACATCTCTCGCTTCCACCTGATGGTGAAAGTGAAGTGAACGAATAGCGGCGGCCTCGTGCGCGCGTGTGCGCATCGAGTGGGACACACTGAACGCAGTTCAGGATGGCTGAAGAGATTTCTGAGAGAGGAGTGAAAACCGACAGACTGAAAAAAGGGAATAAAGCGGCACCTGAAAACTGGAGGGGGAAGGACAGGACGGAGATAGGATTTTTTTCCCTCTCAAATTTCCCATCTTGGTCAAATATCTCGGTATGTACATGGGCGGAAAATCCAGTTAGTGCGAACTGTCCTGAAGCTGCATTTTTTCCAGCGACGGCATGCTTCCAGTACGTTCCTTGCACAGACAGTAAAGGCCCTGATGCGACTTGAAGAAAAACAAATGAGGGTCATTTACTGCAGAGAAGTCATTGTCAACAAACCGCCTAAATTCACACACGTAGATCAAACAGTCAAATTTGTCTGTTGTAGAAGAAAAAGGAAAAGTGTGATGATCACCATTGACCCCCCCCCCCGAAGTCAGTCACCAATAATGCCGGTGCTGCGTGTTGCCTTCATGCCGTCGTATTTCCTAAGTTAGGGGTGAGACATCGCAATTGGATTCTTTTTGAAAATCGTTCCATCGCTTGTAAGGAGCGCCGACAACCACCTCGACAGGCTTGTTGGCGCCAAATTAAATACCCCACTGTGTCAGGTGTCACGGACGGATGATCTATTTTATTTTATTTTTTACATCGAATTATTCCTCACAGAGGCACGCGTCTCTGTCATGACTGTACTTGCACAACTATTCTAAAAATGGGACGCGTACACACCTGAAGAAATGCAGCAATTCAATTGCTAGTTCAATGTTTTCGCCTGCAGGGGGCAGTCACGGTACAGATTTTCAAGACAACCCACCCGATCTGCCGTCGATTGCCGATATGTGAACAGGGTTCCAAATTCTGCATGAATGATGATGATGATGATGATGATAATGATAATGATACCGCAAACTAATGTAAATGAGACACAATTTGCAGCAGAGCACACGCATGCCGCAGTCGCGCGAGCGCGCTATCAAGGAAAACTCCACTTGCGTTTGTTTAGCTCGGTCATATTTCAGATCTGTGGGGAACTATAATAAATGTGGACTAGGAGCAAACTCACTCCTCTTTCTGCGCATTGATTCTCCATTAGCAAAAAAATGATGCATGCCTTCCTATTTGAGGTGTTTTTTTTTCCCTTCCTTCTCATAATTCCATTACGATTGAATCTCAGGCTATTTTCTGGGAAATCGCTATACTCGCCAATGTGCACATTCTGTATTATGAGTCCTATTTGGATAATTAATGTCAGGAGAACTTTATAGCCGCGCCACGGCCGTACCCGCATTGAGAAACACTATTGCTCAGGAAAACAACTCCTTGCGCACACGCAAGGAGTGAGAAGAAATCACAGGAAAGGAATAAAAAGTGGGGGCCGGGGAGTTGTTCATGGCCCAGAATTTCATAGGAGGTAAACCTCAGGCATGGACGGCGAGCGGCTGGTCAAACGAGAGCTGCGATCAATCAAACAGATCAAGAACGTAGAAGAACAAAAAGTATCAGAGCTGCTGTAAAGGCAGCCATCATATCGAAGCTTTAATGTTACGTACTTGCGTTACACTTTTCAACCAAGCCCCTTAATGTGCTTTACACAACAAACAGGCCATGTAGAATGACATGAAAGCTCTGTTAAAAGGCACTAAATGTACAGTTCGATTGCGAAGAACGAAACACGACCAATCCGAATCAACCACACATACTGGAGCCAATCCAGTGAGAATGCAACCGCACAATTGCGAATCGAGTTCAGCGTTGTTGCAAAGGAGACTGCAAGTAGCACTCTTCCACCTGTGGCCCAACCAGATGTGCCCGGGGGGCCCAAAAGGTCGGCTGCGTCTTTTCGGGCAGTGTCAAGCACGTGGAAGGAGCTACCAGGAGACAAGCTAGCAGAGCAGGAAGGCAACAATAACAGAATAGAAGGAGCACTGCCGACGACCTCCCGGAGGCCGCTAATGTGCATGCTTGTGCTCAAACTGACTCCATGAGGGTGGTGCATTGATCCAAAGTCCACAAGTGGGGGTCTGTGCTCACAGATTGGCACCATGGGGCCTGATTGGTATTTCCCACAGAACACTTGTTGGAGCATGGTGCCCCTGTTTGCTTTGCAAAACGAGAGCGGGATGACGCAGGAGGCATGGGACGGACGGACGGACAACTGAATATGGAAAAAACAGCGCACACCAACTCAACCATGAACTGTCCAGGAACTGACTAGTGGGTCAGATCCAGGTCTGAGAGGAAATCCCATTTCCAGACTACAAGTCTACCGAGCTATGTTGTGTTGGAAAGTCACAATTGTGATTCGATTGTGATCTCAAATGTTCACTTTGACTGAGCGCCATCCTGATTGCAGTCCTCGATGGGTCATTTTATTCTCAATGAATTCTACTGAGAAATCAATAAAGATTTGCAGATAGAATCATTCATTAATCAGAATCTGGGAAATGCGATTAATGGAACACGCTAAATCACAGGTGTCAAACTCGAGGCCCGGGAGGCCAGATCTGGCCCGCCACATCATTTTATGTGGCCCGTGAAAACAAATCAAACATGTCACCTTCCATGATGCTTGCTAAAATCTCTATCAAGCTTTAAAATTCTCATATGTAATAAATAACAGACATATTGTAAGCATAAATTGTCCCTTGGTGTGAGTGTGAGCACGGATGGTTGTTCGTCTATGCGTGCCCAGCGATTGGCTGGCAACCAGTACTGCCCGATGACAGCCGGGACAGGCTCTGGCACACCCGCGACCCTTGCGAGGATAAGCGGATTGGAAAACGGACGGATGGAAAATGCGATAAAATGCAACAACACTGGACTTAAGATTCGAACGGTTCATCGGGCAGCCAGGGCTTGATTACGATCATCAGCAATCCAAAAAAAGCTTCCTCTCTTTTTTCTGGAAGGAATTGTTATCTTGAGCGGCACTAGAGTGGATCCGATTGTCTCAGAAGGAGACAAATTGGACTCGTCAGGCCTCATTTAGAGCATGACTGAAATTGGTTTGTGGTTCTGCTTCTGCACTCCCACATAAAGAAAAAAAATCATGGAGGGCATGAAGGTTGGGGGGGGCACAAGGGAGAGAAAGACACTGAGGTGAGGCCAGTGAAACAGGGACAAAAGTTCTAGCACCATTGTGGGGAGGGGGGTGGGGTAATGCTTGAAAACAATTATCGAGGATGAAATCTTGTGGACGGAAAGGTCGAATGAGATGAGCAATGTTTTTTTTGTGCAACCCAACAAGGAAGGGTACTGACAGCTGGCTCAGAGCCGAAGGTGGCATCGACTTTTGTTATGGCCCTCGTGTACATTCGGTTATTCCTCTTCTCACTTTAGGCTAATTGTCGTGAGGAGCCGGATGACGATGCTTATCCTTTTTCATCGAACAGCGCAAATGCGCCGTGGCGCAAACGGATGCTGATAATCGTATCGGCGTAACGCCAGATTGCGAGACAGACTTAGCTAAACTGGGCGGTCTGGCAGATTTACAGTCGACTGAAAAGAGACGCTCTGATTGGGCATGATTGAAGTTAAATGTGATCACTCCCACAGCTGCACCGACCTCCCTCCCGAGGATGCGCCAGCCCGGGCTCATCTAAGAAAGTACCAACATCGGATCTAACCTGCCTCCCGACAGAATTACGCCATGCGCCGTGCCATGCAGGATTGCCACTGGTCATGAATGTGAAGCCCTAAAAGTCAAATGAAAGTCTTGCAAGATAAAACGAAAGCTCAAATGCTGAAATGCATGATAATTGGTTTGGACTCTGGTTGCTTGTACAACTTCAAGACCAGTTGAATTTCCTCTGGAATTGTTTCTTGTAAAGGTGACGATGTATTGGCTCTAAAGAATGCAGTAAAGAACCCTCATTTGTTTTGTTTTGATGAAGTTAATGTCATTTAATATCCAACGGCTGTGTTGAATTCGAGCAAGATTCCCCAATCAGTTTATTTGAATATCCCTGTACGATTCTACAAAAAAAAAAGCACTCAGGCTGTTTGTGACATTTGAAATGGAAAAAAAAAACTGCCATTGGTGCCACGTCATGCATCAAAATACCTTTTGACGCATGTGTGAGTGTGTGTGCATGTGATTTGAAGGATCCTTAAGGACCGGTGCGGCCGTAAAGGTAAAAAAAACAAAAAAAAACAAACAAAAAAAAACAACAACAAGAACAACCAGAACAACAACAGCAATACCAACATTGACAACATCATTAACATCAACACCAACCAACAGAAACAAAACAAAAAAAAAAGAGGCGTGGGAAAACAAACAAACAAAAAAAAAATCAACAACCTCTGGTTCAGAGTGTATCTTCATCTTTGGTATAAAAATGGCCGTCCATGGGCTGCATTTGATCCACAACTAGGAAAGACTACAGAAATTGTCAACAATTTCCTCTATTGCTTTTGCACTGATTGATCTCAACCATAAGCTCCTATACTCTATCTACTGTTTTTGTTTCACTGCCAGTTTTATTTTTTTTTTTGTGTGTTTTTGTACATTTTATACATTTTTTTTCTTGTTTTCATGAAGATTTGCAGTGTGACAAGCAAAGCGGGCTAAAAACATTTTAAAGCTCATAAAAAAATGTAAAATGTGGCAGATAAAAAGCTGTAATGTCATTGACGGCAACATTGCTTCGTAAAATAATAATGATGACCGTTAAAAAAAAAAAAAAGCTGCATCCATGACACAGCACGTTTCCTTATATTTTTCTTTTTTTGTTTCCTCATTGTGAAAAATCTCTTCAGCGCTCAAGTCTTTTCCGCAACAGGCATTTAGTTCTTTTAACACATTTGTTACATCTGACATAATCGTTATCAAAGCATTCTTCTTGTGAAGGAAAAAAAGAAAAACTCATTTCTATTAAACCTGTACAGCTTATGTGATAGATTCTTCTTCCTCTTTAATCGACTCATCCAGTTTCTTGAACCTTCCAAGTGGTCCAAAATACTGATTCGCTTAGACTTCTGTCCCCCCCATCCCCAACTCCCAAACAGACGTCAGACTTGAACTTGCAAAGTCTCTGGCGCCCTTCAAATTAAGGCCATGAAGATTCAAGAAAGAAAGAACCCCCCCCCACCCCCAAATCTTGTTTTCAAATATATCTAGAAAAGTAAAATTGAACACTAGAACATAAAAAATAGTGAAAACAACTTTTAGCTTAGTTTCTGAGGAAGACAATCTCTGTGTGTATCTCAAACATGACTCCCCATTTCTAATTACAAAATAAAGTTCACCTTCACATTCAACCTTTTTTTTTGTGTCGTTTTTCTGTATTTTTTGGTTGTTTTTTTTGTTGGTTTTTTTGTCTTGTTTAATTGGTTGAAGATTTTCTTTGAGAAAATTTTCTAGCTTCAGCCCGGCCCTTCGGGCAGGTTTTCACACTTAACAATTGAATTTCTTTGCACTGTGCCCCATAATATCACACACCCCTTTTCTCAGCATCCATTGCTTCCTTGTTTTTTCCCCCCCCTAGTTGACCAGGTCGAAAATGAAAAAAAAAGTGTCTTTTATTTTTTTTTTTGGTGCCTGGGCAATCTGGAAGCAATCGCTTTTTTTTTTTTTCTCTTCCCCTACATTCCCCTCTCACATTCACAGTGCAGCCACCTTTTGTCTCAAGGCAACGCTGTCACAGGAACATTCTCTCAGGCCGTTGCTATCTGATGGGAAAGGAGAAGACATGGAGAGAAGAGATATAGTTGCAATCAAAAGATTCCACACGCACACAAAAATAAAGATGGCATACCAGGCTGGGCGACCGAAACTAAAAGAGACACTTGGAACAGCATCAGAAAAGTTCAAACTGCTGCTACCAGAGGCGGGAGTAAGTCATAGACATGCAAGTCACAAGTCTCAAGCAAGTCCCACCATACTGTGGGGAAAAATATTCGGCAAGTTGAGTCGCCACCAAATTTCAAGCAAGTCGAGTCATTATTTGGTTCAAGCGAGTCAGGAGTCAAAACATACCGGCATGATGTAGTAATAGTTCGTTTTTCACTGACCATACAACAAAAAAAGTATATTATCGGTAGAAAATATATGATTTTTTTTTTTTTTTACTAATATTTATATGACTGTCACACTGTTAATGTAATGATAAAATGTGGCAGTAAACATGTATAATCATCATATTAAAAATAACAAATAAATACATTAATTGTTTTTGGCACCAATTTGTTGCCAAAATCTATTAGTGTATGCAAATGGATGAATGAGACTCATTAATTTTGTGAATTTCTTTGTGAAGTTGAGTGAAATTTATGAGGGCCCTGCCACATCAAATATGGCGGACATGGCTTCTCAATTACATTTCGATTTGAAGTTCAGTTCATATTTGACAAACTAAATTGTCCAGCTCACCTCGAGCTAGCTTCACTTGACAGCTAGCTTAGTTGTTAGACTTACTTGGACTGGTACGAGTAAGCAGAAACGTGGTCGGTGGCACCATCGACTTGAATCTGTTGCTGCTGGCCAGTCACCTCCTGTGATGAGGGAGCCACTGTCTGCGGGGAGGCATCCGTCACCACTCCCTGAGAACACACAGTTGAGGTGAAGAGGGAGCTTGGGATACACTAACAATGCTTCGGAAAATTTAGCATCCCCCCCCAAAAAAAGGCTAAGTGTTACAAGCAGGACTAAAACCAAAACAACACGTTTCACAGCACTAAAAATGACAAAAACAATTGAACTGGACATCCGTAATTTAGCTAATTTGTGTTTTGTTTTATGTGTGGTGTTGTTTTTTTTAAGGTAAATGCTTACTTTAAGGGAAGAAAAGGTTCGAGTGCTGCCGTTTGTCATATTGTTCATTGTTTTACATGTAAATATTGTAAAAACAGATGTACGCTATATAGTCATAATATTAATAAATTATATGATTTTTTTTTTATCATAAAAATTGGGTTGACGCTAATGAGGAAATTCAGATGACAAAAATGCGGCTAATTGAAAAAATGTGGAACTCAGATGCGCCGTCGCTTCACCGAGGCCGAGTTGTGCGTGTACTTCTTAAGATGCATCTTAATTCCTCATTGGTCACGAAAACCCTGAATGTCAGGACCACGTTTGCCCCGCATGGTGTCAATCACCGTTAACAAGCTCTCAAGGATACTGCTCGCTGTCTATATATCAGCCCCTCCAGACACCACATGATGCATTGATATCCACCCAGCTGCTAATGCCGGCACTGAGAGGACACTGGCGAACAAGATGGAAACGGTAAACAAGGGGCCCCGGGCGACACTGCAACTAACATTTCTCCACCGCTGTCCCGCTCCTGCGTGTGCCTTTCAGGGAGGAGAAGAGAAACTAATGTGTCTGTCATGGGGGAAAGTGGCATCGTCTGTGCTTGCGGGGCGAGCCAGAACGATGCGGCTGATAGATGTGTGTGTTTCGGCTACCGACAATCCTGCAAGCCTGGGTGTGTGTGTGTGTACGCGTGCGGGAGGGAAGACAGCAGCGGCTGGGCACTGTATCTCACTTGAGCTCCCGTCATCTGACACACGACTGATAGTCCATCTAAATACGACCACACTGTCAGTTGCCAGACAGCAATGCCACTCATTCCGCCTTCCTGATTTGTCATATGCTCCAGAAGCGACTTCAATGTAATACAAAAATACTCAGAATTAGGGTGGCCATATTTGGGTACCGTATTTTCTACACTAAAAGGCAAACTGGATTATGAGACGCACCTTCAATGAATGGCCTAATTTTTTTTCATACATTGGGCGCACCACATTATAAGATGCAATCTACAATGCATCCACTAGATGGAGCTATGCTCAAGGAAACGCCAACAGAATGATCAGATGTCAGTAAAACCTGTCTTAAAACTTGAAAATGGCATTTTCAGACCCTTTTCAAGTACAGTCAATATAAAATGAGGAGCTGGGATAAATGTGTGGCGTCTGAAAAGACATCTAAATACGTCTTTGGGAGTGAATGAGTTAATAAAGTTATAACTGACTCGTTAACGATCGCCATAAGTTTGAAGTCTGCATTGTCAGCATGTCTCGAGAAAGGAGCCATTTTGGGGTCGAAATATTACCGTAATGACCATACACAAGGGGCATCGGATTTTAAGACGCGCTGTGAGCTTTTAAGAAAATGGAAAGCTTTTAGGAGTGTCTTTTAGTGTGGAAAATACGGTATTCAAAACAAGGACATGGGCAAATGGGGGGGGCAGGAAAAAGGGAGAAATGCAAATGAAAGGAATGCTAACCGATGTATTTAGAGTGGTGTTCAAGTGCATGCGAAAGAGGACGGCTGGTAAAGTGATGTACAGTTTATTTTATCGTGTGGTGTTGGCTGCATGAGCAACCAAAAAACAGCATACAACTGAAATAGTTTACAGGAGGACAAAAAAAAAAAGTGCAATGGAACAATGCATGCCAACTAAATTAATGAACACTGGATTATTCTAAAGTCCTGGCAAGAGTTTTGTAAGGTAAAAAAAAATATATATATTTTTTTGCTGACTAAGGTAACAACATCCTGGACAATTTTAAAAGTTACGGCGAAAAAGGGTTTCTCGCAAAACTTCTGACTCAGCTTGCTGTGCTTTTTTATTTGTATTTATTGGTAAGGGGCCAGCACATTTCAGTGAAAAAGAAGAGCAATTGAAAGGATGCTGTGAAAATGTG
>CAAKHF010025620.1:21568-43086 GCA_901007745.1 Hippocampus kuda | reverse complement strand
CCCACCCTCCCTCACTGTTTCTGGTACACACGGCCAGGAGGTTGCCCCGAGATGGAAAGTTGTAACGTGAGATTGACTCTAGGTGACTTTAAGGTTATCTCACCCTCCTGACTGTCACGCTCACAAAAGGGCTGAGGTGAAATATCCCAGACTTGGTGACACGCTGGTACGTCTGCCTTCTTCTCGCTCACCTTCCTGTCACTTCCCCTTCCCTCTCATCCCGCTTAGCGGCTGAAAGGACCTATGAGATTGTTCAAGTGACCTTCTCCTCGGCAAATCAGAATCATGCATACCAATTGATCTGCTTCCCTTTTTACCCATTCAGCCGACTCACTTGTGAAAGGGGCCGCATGAAAGCAAATGAGAGGAAGAAAGAGATCATTAGCAAAATCTAAATGTACCTGTCAAAAGGGAGACTTCCCATTTGAAATCTTAGAGTTGGCTGCAATTTAATTTTGCGCTAATTGCGGGGCCCCCTGTCGACAAACGACAAATTCGCATTCGCAAGGCTGAAGGCCCTTCGTCTCATCTGTCAATAAAGGAATGGAACCGAGCGGAAGGTGCTTCGCACAAATCTGTCTTCTCGGGACACTGCAGCTGTCAGTTACCACTGTCACCATGACAACAGAAACCTCGCTTGTATATACCGCTGACATGAAAAAGGATCGACCGTGGAGGGAAGGTCACCTCTTGTCATGTCAAAACAACGTCGCCGACGCTCAAACATGGGCGGAAAACCCAAACAGAAGACCAAAAAAAAAAAAAAGCCAATAAGCGCATCCACTCTGTAATCGCAACGCATGACTGATGGACTCTTGGTAAGTGTGGAGACCTCGCTGGCGGAAAAGAGATGAACAACGAAAGAGTATAACACCATAAATCAGCCGAGGAGTGGGGATGGCATGTTGATGTCATCCATAACTAGCCAGCCTAAAGTTGCTTTTTGGTATTCTGCAATCATGCTGCTGTAGGCCGCAAAATGAGCATCGAAAATTGAGTCGCTGTTTAAGGCTATCGAGCCAACTCCTTAATAACCAACCGACACCGAAGTGCTTTCGACAACTGGCGCGGGTTTGGCGTTTTTGACTACAACTTGACTCGCCCGCGACCTGACACAGGGGAGCGCCGTTTTGCATCGATATGAGATTTAGCGAGCTGTGAAACAATAACAGACGCTCAAGCAAGAATACACTTTTTACTGTTTAAAAGCAATAAAGCCGCATGGGCGCACATTAAGGGCGGAAAGTCGCAGAGTAACTCAGACGAAATGACACAGGGATGTTTTTCCCGACGATACTAAGAGTGTACTGGTGTGAACAAATTGACAATAAATCCATCCCAATATGGACACTCTTTATTAACTCAAGAATCTTGCACAGCAGATAATGTTTTAATCTATTCTAAAGTTTATAGTTCCATTTACGGTTTTGTAGTATTTCGTTTGATATGTCAGGGTTACAACCAAGAACTACAATTGATTGATGTGGCTTGGTGATTATTTTCACATGACATGCAGTGTTGGATGGAATAATGTTAAAATCACGACTCCAATACAAGCCTTCCTGAATTATTTAATCAATTGCATTTCTTCCTTTTTCCCGCCCCCATTTGCCCATGTCCTTGTTTTGAATACAGTATTTTCCGCACTAAAAGGCGCACCTAAAAGCCTTCCGTTTTCTTAAAAGCTCACAGCACGCCTTAAAATCCGATGCGACTTGTGTAGGGTCATTACGGTAATATGTCGACCCCAAAATGGCTCCTTGCTTGAGACATGCTGACAACGCAGGGTTCAAACTTAAGGCGATCGATTACGCCGTTGAACACGGAAATAGAGCAGCGGCAAGAGAGTTCAACGTTAACGAGTCAGTGTTATAACTTGCTGTTGGTTAAGTGAACTGTGTCGCTGCTTTATTAAATGAAGTTTTACTGACATCTGATCTTTCTGTTGGCGTTTTCTTGAGCGTAGCTCCATCTAGTGGATGCATTGTAGATTGCATCTTATAGTGCGGTGCACCCAATGTATGAAAAATATGACAAAATAGGCCATCCTAAATTTTGTTGTTCTACTTCTTCCTTTCATAACTTTGCTGCTGTGAAATGGGAATTTCTCCATTGCGAGACTAATAAAGGTTTTCTTTTCTTATTCATTGAAGGTGCGCCTCATAATCCAGTGCGCCTTTTAGTTTGGAAAATACGGTACATTCCAAAGCAGTGACCAATACACGAGCGCTGAGTCACACGTCCTCAGTACAAGGTGAAGTTTTTCCTTGCCTCGGCCGTCACAACGGGCCAAACGTGCAAGATGAATGTCAACAGAAGAGATTTCTCGGAAAGCGACGCTCACCAAACTCGGAACATCGCATTCTTTTCTTGATGGGAGGAGGAAAGCCACAACCATACGCGGGCAGCGTTTGGGGAGCGGCCACGAGTATTTTTGAGGTGTGGCGCCGCCTTTTGAGGACCTTCACAGTCAAGCCACATTCCCACACCAAGGGCAACGGTTCAATGGTAAACTCTGGTTTGGTTCGCACCACTTCATGTGCTTTCCAGAGAATTGCACGAGCAGTTCTTGCCTTAAAATGGAACATTGAAGGTCCAACCGGGATTCTAGTTGATCCGCAGATTTTACCTGCCAGAAGATTTGTGTTGTCATGCATCTCATTTCTGCATTTAACCTTTTCAGGGACAGCTTATCATGTGATCCCATATATACATATAAACATTATAATATCCAATTGACAGTAAAAATGCATCATTAGTTTGTACTTTGGTTCTCAAATTTCTGTTTATATTTTGTCATTTTAATCAGTTCTTCTGGTTTTACCATTTTATTAATTTTTTTAGTAAATCGTGACCAGAAGGAGGGTGTTCAAAACGACCCCCCCACCCCCAGCGTGCACTTGAGGAATCCATTCTGAGGATCTTGCGATGTTAAGTCAACTTTACTTTTAGGAGTCGAGCTCAAACAGTCACTGCGAAAAGTTGACCACACGTGGCAGGTCCAAAACACGACTAGCAAATGTTGTTTGGGGCTCACCAGTGGAGTAAATGATACACGTACACATCATGTGGGCCCAGCAAAACCTAAGCAGACAGAAAGTGGTGGAGCAAAGAAACTAGCAAAAAAAACCCCCACACTAATTAAAAAAAAACAAAAACAAAAAAACCACCGCCTCTACTCGACTTTCTTGTTCTACTCAAAACAGATCATCCGACATCAAAAGCCATCATCACAGATTAGCCTACAGGATGTCTAATCCTGGCTGTTAGCACAGCTGGGGCAGATGATGTGACGCTTGGTCATTCATGACAGGACAAACATGGCGTCGCAGTCACCGACGGCTCAAGCGGCAAACGCGTCGGTGTACGGCACCGCCGTTTCAACCATGCGCACACCCACATTGTGACTAAAATCTGAAGGCAGAGAAAAGCGGCGCCTTCGGGCGTGAGGGTTAACGCAAGGGAAGACTGGTGACAACTTTAAGCCGCCAAAGAATGGAGGTGGTTCTTGATTTGAAGGCAGCGAGTGCAAGCGCGCATATGCCCGAGTGAGAAAAGCAATGGGGTGATATCGTATAACCTTTTGTGTTTTTTTTGCCGTGCACAAATAAACATCTCATAGCTAAAAAAAATAAAAAACCCCAAAATCAATCAAAACTGACCTATGGTATAGAGTGTTTACAATGAAGCATAATTATTTTTGAAGCCCTCCAACATGCTCATGCTATCAGTGACCTCAGACACTTGTTTTGTCCGGTCAATTGCAAGGGTTTACTCACACTTCCGGTGGTGCCCAGGGACAGATGGTTCATCTGCTGGGTGAGGGGACCCATCATGCTGGCAGGCTGCATGGACATAGTGTGGTCCATGGCTGGCGTGATCACTGCACCCTAGATCGACACACAAAGCCAAGCACAAAATGTTCAGTCCAACTACTTATACGCATTAAATTAGATCTTCAACATTGGCCAGTTGACTACATGCCAAAAATGTGTTTTTGTGCTTTTGTAGGAGGTCGCTCTGGGTTTCCAGTTGTCGTTTTTTTTGTTCCTTATAAAGAAAACGAGATACAGTGATCCCTCGCTATATCGTGCTTCACTCCATTGCTGTCCTATATTCAGAAAAAAAATGCAGAATGACTCAGAGGTTTTGTACATGGCTCTACGCATGATTGGTTCCCGGCGCCGACATCGACCAATGACAGCACGAGTGGATTTATCCCATCAGCTGATTGGCTAGATGACCCACCCAGCACCTCCCCTTGCGTCTCATCAGGTGCTTGACTCTGATCAGTGTCTCATCACGTGGTTGCCTCTCTGATCAATGTCTTATCACATGGTTGACTCTGATCAGTGTCTTTGTCAGCTGTTTACTCTCTGATCAGTGTCTCTTCGTGTAGTCGTGTTTGTTAAGTGCATGTAGCATGTTAATCGTTTCGTTGTTCGGGTTTCGATCTTTCAATGGAAATGTAAGCGTTTTAACTTTGAGACCCCAGAGATTCAGAAATGGGGTCTGAAGAACTCGTCCTGGCTCCCCGCAGGGCTGCATTCTAAGCCCACAGTTGTTTTGCCCATTTACGGATTAACAGCATCGAGGTCGCAACGGAGTCACAAAGTACCAAAGGATGTTGTTCATGCAAAGGGGATAGAAATGTGAGAAACTGAAAGGAATTATAAAGCAGAGGAACAAGATGGTGTTACGAAAAGAGATAAGCAATGCAGTGAAGATAAGAAATCGAGGGGGAAAAAAAGGTGCGGGGGACTAAGGCAGGTGTCATCCAGTATAAGGTTGATACTGCCAGGGATTTAAAAAAAAAGTCATTAATTACCAATAGAACACGGAGATTGGCACTGTTTTCGCAATCAATACACTCAGCTATCTTCTCTCCATCAAAAGGGTCAGGATGTGCTGCTGGTGCATAAATAATACTAGCTGCTGTGGCTCATTGATTGCTAAGAAGCCTTTTTTTTTTTCCTCCTCCTCAGTTCCATTCCCCTTGGTGCAATGCTCGGCAGGTTTTCCCTAATGGCTGGATGCGAATGCCGGAAGCTTTTACAGTGCCAAGCAGCACATGGGAAAAGCGTTGCGCTTCCTTTCCCTGTCAACGAGAGTACCACTTCCCAAATGCTGATGCTCATACATAAACCCTTCAAGGTATTTTTGACATCTCAGCTTGGGTCTCCCTTCACTTTGTGTTTGTGTGTGATTAAAAAAAAAATGTCAGCAGACAAAGCCTGTCACAATTGTATATTTTCATGGTGCAAAAAAAGAAAAAAAGGAAAAAAATAATCAAATCGCTCTCTTCCTGTTGACTTGTTTCGATTTGCACACCAATGATTATAGGGTGAGTGGCCGGATGTCAGGACGCACAAGAAAGCAGAGTGAGAGAAAATAGAGAGAGAGAGAGAAGAAGAGCAGCAGGGAAGGTGAGAGAGGAAGAGGAAGGCAGAGGCGAGGGAGGACGGAAAGGAGGTAGCACCTGTAACCGATTCAGCCGCTGACAATGCCTTCATAATGGGAAAAGGGGAGAGCAAACGGAAGGGCTTAATTCACAGACGTGTCGGGGAGAGTTAAGCCGATTTGTGATTTCGATTTTCCGTGTTTGTGAGAACGAGTGTCTGAGCGAGAGAGAAAGAGAGGGCGAGACGGGCGGGGGTGTTAGCTTGCGCGCGTGTGGTTTTATGTCCCTCAGCCGACAGACTATAAAAGAAAATTAAAGACACACCACCATCAGAAACAATGGATAGTAAATAAGAAACGTTACAACCGGCAGTCTATTATTATTATTATTTTTTTAATGGCCGCCAATTACTAGCGAAAAGCGCCTTCAATGACTGATGGATCGCCGATCAGTATCAGACGGTTTGCGCACTCAGTCACCGCACGCTCGATAGAGCAGATAAATGTCACAAACACAGCAGGTGGTTAGCCTGACTGATTCATTTATGACACGGGTGTCAAACTCAAGGCTCAGGGGGCCAGATCTGGCCCGCCACATCATTTTATGTGGCCCGCCAAACCAGCTCAAATATGTCAACTTCCATCATCTTTTCTAAAATGTCGACCAAAATTTTAAATTCTCACAGGTAAATAAATAAGAGATATATTCCAAACATTTTTCTTGTTACCAAACCCCTCATGGTAGTAACTTGCATAGTTAAATCAACAATTATTCTTGACCAAACTAAATGTGGCCTGCGCCAAAAATGAGTTTGACACTCCTATAAATTTTATGAGCATCATATCTACACCTTGTGAAAAGCACTCACGCTCGCCACTTTCGGTTTGGAAACACAGGTATATTTTTGACACACATTCGGGTCAAGTTATGTGCCGAAGCCTTTTTCATTTAAGAGCAACTAAAACAAATTGGGCAAAATGGAATTTCCAACCCTAAGTATCTGACAAACACAATTAAAGGATATCTAAGAGAAAAAAAAATCAAATTACTGGCATGGGACCTTTAAATGTGTCAACAATCTGAACTGGAGTTCAACGAAATTTATACTACGAGTGCTATAAAAGCGACGTAGGCAAAACATTCCTAAAGTTTATGCGGTGTAAGATATAAATAGAAATACAACTGTATAAAATGCAGCCGAGAGGAAAATATCTCCTGTTCTCCATTGGTACCTGATCCTATTTGATCTAAAATGCTGGAGGTGAGCATTCCGACATCTCCAATAATTTTGATCTTTCTGCTCCTTTGCCGCAGGTGAACACATCCAACACGACGCCTTGGGCGTATCTACTCTATCATCGCTTCAAATGTTCACTGGTATCGTGCTTGCCTGGTGATCATTTCCTCACCTGCCCCCCACCCCCCGAGTTCAACCGCCTGAAGACACAAGAGAATCTCACGCTGGACGCGAGTATTCAGACAGAAATAAGATCAAAAACTGACCCGCAGGGGGGATTTGATTTGCAAATACTTTGCAAGAAGTTGCTTCCCCGAAAGGTTGGTATTCACCGAACAAACTCGCACCCGCCGCATTATGACACAATTAGCGAGAGCGCTTCATCGCTGACCATAGTGCAAGTGTGAGCGTTTCGTATTGGTGTACAAGATCTGCGCACGTGTGTGAGTACATCCACATCCTGTGTGTTTTATTCATGCTGTGTAAAAAAAAAAAACCCACACTCATAACCACCTTTTGTCTGCTGACTGCGGACAGAGAATCCACCCTGAGGCACATTTCTATTCATGTAAGTCCCAAAAAAGGAGCCAGCGTGTGGGGGGGCTTTTCACTCTAATCCGCAGCATGAATCCCCCTCGGAGCAAATAGAGCACTATGGCTGTTCTGCGACTACCGACGTAGTAGGAGACACACTGAACTTATTTCCAAATACCTGGACTGAGTGAGTCGAGAAAAACATCAAATAGTTCACAAGTGCTTAGTAGGTGGCCTGCAGCATACCATAGATCAAACTCCAAAATGTCTGTTGGAAAATATGGTAAATAAATAACGCCTGGCCTGTTATTACATTTTCTCAAACCTCACTGTCTATATTTCCTCTTCATCAGGATATTACTGTGCTTATTTTTATTTTTATTTTTTTTGTGGAAAAAATATGTCCGAAAAGATAATCTCTGGTCAATCATGATATTGCGTGAGCCCTTCCCTTATTTTGGGAGAGTACAGCACACCTCAAAATGTTTTCCAAAACGCTGTAAATTCAATTTGATTGAGCTAAATTAAAAAACAAACAAACAAAAAAAACGTTTTTAACCAGACCTACACATTGTTTTCCATTACTTATTTTATCAGATTAAAAAAAAAATATATATATATATATATATATATAAATTAAAAAAAATTGGCTCAGTTTGAACTGGTTTGACAAATAAAGCTAAATAAATAAATAAATAATGATGAATCTGTACACAATGTACAGTTATTTCTAAATGCGGGTTTAATCATGGTTTGGAAAATATCTCTTAGCTATTCTTTATAAATGATGAGCAACTTCATGAGTGTTCGGCTTGTCTCTTGACTTTTGGGCGTCAAAATAGCAAAGCGGAACCAGACCACTTCGGAAAATGGCAAAAATCCCAACGCAACTTTTTTTCCCCCGAAGAATTGATCAACACTGGATGATATCTAAAAGAGTTTTAGCATTGGAGCTATTTCCACGAGTAGCTGTTAATTGCATTTTGCATAATCAAGCGTGACAAATGAGCCGGTTAATAAATGTCTCTTTGGAGCTAATGATGTATTTTATAATCCTTTGTAAGCTATGTTTTGGATTTTGAATGTGACCGACAAGGCTGTGTGAGACAAATGAATGGTGATTTGTTTTCAATTGCTTCAAATTCAGCAAAATTGCAAAATGGTGGAGATGTAATGGAATTGTTTTGATAAATCTGCAACATATGTACAAAATTCCATTCGTGTCACCTCCGACACCCACGTTGGAAGTGAAATATAAGAAGCCTACTGGCCCGAAAGAGGAAGTGATTCACATTTGAAGGATTTTAAGCCCAAGCGTCAACATTAGCGGAGTTTACAGGGTAAAATTTGAATAATGACCACGAATAAGACGCGGTGGAGGATGGGGCCGCTTTGTCGACGCAACACGCCGACGATGGATTTAGCTCGTCCGCCGAGGATGTTTGACGCTCGTCTAAGTATTTGCCCTCAACAGATGAAATGAAAACGAAAGATGTAATGGATCCATCACCACCCGTCGATTCATATGTTCGTCCGTCACGGGCAATATCTCTGACAAACGACGTGTGGTTGAATTTCAATTCCGTGTTTTCGCTCTCGCTCAAAATTGTCAATTGGAATGTAATCAACTTGCTGGGCTACGAGTCCAATTACGGTGACATATGACAGTTGTAAGCAATCGCTTCGCTGCGATAGTTTGTGTTGGAATACGTTCCATTAATCTAAGCAAAGTACTCGAGGTAATGAGGTAATTATCAGAGCCCTCTTACTGAGGAGAACATTCGATTTGGATGGACGCATAGCGGCGTGTGTTTGTCAGGATCAAGGTGCTCGCTGAAGCATGTAACACTATTTGTCACATCTTTACAGGAGGTCTTTTCTCTCCCCAGCCACTTCGCTCCAGCACATCTGCAGGGCATCCCGAGGTGTTCCCTGGCCAGCGAGGAGACATACTGTCGTCTCTCCAGCACAGCTTTGTTTGCAAAAAAAAAAACCCAAAACACTTCTGGAAGCCAGTAAAGTTGCACAATGACAAACAAAATTGATTTTATGCAGTTTTCAGAACAGGGAGGAAAAATGAAGCGGACCGGCAAAGTTTTTACCACGCAGTTGTGATGTAAGATGTTTGGATTGCAGCAGGGCAATCGCTGCACTCGCAATAGCAATGACGATGACAACGAAGCAGAGTGAAAGACAGCAGAGGTAGGCAGAGAGTGATCGGGGGAGGAGGAGAAAGGGCAACTGTCTCAAATTCGGCCTCAGTAGTCAAATCCATGAGACTGACAACGTTCCTCCCTCTATATCCACAGTGCGTTTTTAATGTCAAGCACCGATTCCAACACCCCCTCCGCCACTCTGCTGTCTGATTAAGGCAGATAGTTACGGTCCAATTCTAAGAGGCCCCAGCAAGCGCCTAACTGGCACTGAGAACTGGCTGGGGCGCAACAGAGAAGAATTCAATACTTCACCTACGGCATTGTAAGGGCCGATGCACTCCAGCAAATACACATTCTTCGCACAAACGCTTTTTAGTGAAGGGGAGGAGGTTAAAAAAAAAAAAAGGGGGGGGTCTGGCTAAGTCATGGGGAAAGACAGCAATGCTGCGCTTGGTTGGCGCTACGGCTACGCTTTGCTCTTTGGAAGCGTGAGAATTTGAGTGTGTGACTGCTTATCTGTATGTAAGAGAGATTTTGCTGTACTTTCATGGATCAAAGCAACAACAAAAAAAAGAGTAGTCGTGCAAAACAAAGAACCCTAAAAAATTGATATTTTGTGGTGTTACTTTGTGACAAAAAAAAAAAAAAACAATACAACCCCTGGAGCGGCTAATTAGCAAGGTTATTAATGAATTACCTTTCCTTCCTCAGTTATGTATTTATTCATAATGATTAAAGGAAAACATTGGACATTTGAAATAGCCGAATAGGAAGCACATTGAAGGGTTTTGAACATTGCAGCTGAGGAGAATACCGGTTTGCACGTCTGCCACATAAATAAGGAGGAAATTCTTTGAGGAGGCCCGTGAGCCCTTGAAACTTGAATGTTTGGCTAATTTGCTGCGATTCAATGAGATGCTGGCAAGCTGCCTGCGTGTGTAAGGGGGCCTTTCACGGTTCAGGGGGGCTGGGAGCAAGCATACTGTAAGCCCGGGCCATAAAGCGAGACAGCTTGGTAGCTATCATGCACTGATGGTTTGTGATAGCCAGAGTTGGAGCCTAGCAGCCGTTTGGTGTCGGCTAAATCAGCGAAACACAATGGGGGAGTGGCCACGGGGACAGATACGGACACATGGCTGGCACAAAACTGTGAAGATGCACCGATGCAACGTGCCAACAATTTCAAGAGGTCTCATGACATGTTGTTGGAAGATGGACAACAAGACAGTCACAACAGGCTGGATGGGGATAATTGGCATGCTAGGAGTCACGCATACGGTATGGCAGCAACACAACAATAAAAACAACAACATCATCGATAGAGGCTTTTTTTTTTTTAAATTATCCGTTGCTAATTTCAAACAAATCACATTGCATTGCAATTGTATTTGGAGAGACACTTACAGACAATTTGCAAACAAGCTTGTTCAAGTAGAAGGAAGTATTAGCTAACAGTGATTCTCAACTGGTGGGTCGGGTTGCAAGACCTATTTTATGTAGGTCGCAGACAGCTGAGTAAAAAAAGACGTATTTGTGTTCTGATTTTTTTTTTCAGAACAGCACTGAGGCATGCCGGGTTGGTGCATAAACCCAAGGATATCGGATAGGCTTCAGGAATTGTTATTTAGTTGCTGTAGTCACGAGCTACGATGTAAACAAAGACGGTGCAGCTCCACCTCTGTCTTGATGGTATGTCAAACACATTTGAAACCGCGTTTTGAAATGTTGCGCACATATTTTCAGAGGCTACTTTTAAACACAAAAAAATATGTTATTCTTCTTAACATCTTTAGTGAGTCTTCATGAGTCGCTACTTTCGCAACAATAGGAAGATGCGGGTTGCAGGGTGACGACAGTTGAGGACCACTGACCTAGAATTTACTTAGGTTGTGTGGAATGTTTGACATCTTTTTGAGACTCTAGTTGGACACATAAGATTTATTGAAAGAATTAAGATTTCATTTAATTAAATATGATTAAAATCTACAATGTCTGAAACTAGCAGATACATCAACTGCAACTATTATTTTAATTATCGATTAATCGGTCGATTATTTTGTCGGGTATTCGACAAATTGGATTTTTTAAAAAAAGTTTTAGTTTCCAACCTTTTCATAAAAACCAGGACATTAATTCAAATTTACAGTGCTGAAAATGCACCAACATTCATCAAATAGTATTAAGTGACTGGTTTGGTCTGTCATATGTCAGAAAAATGTTGATCATTTTAAATCGCGCATGGTCTTTAAATGCGTACTCATCGCGATATATCAATTGATATAAAACGGTTCCGAAATTATTTTTGATCAGTTCGCTTGCTAACTGAATCATGCCGCTAAAACAGGGTCAACCACGTCCTCATAACAATGCTAACATGCTAATTTTTCGGTTTGCATGTCCATTATTTCCTTGCAAAAAAAAAAAAAAAGGATAAAATGTTCATTTCTAACAGCATCACAACTTAAGACACTGAACATCAGGTTCAGATATTTTGGGGTGAGATGGGGAAGCCTCAAGTGCACCTTAAAGTGATTTTGACCCACCTAAGGTTTGTCCTTGATTTGGGTCATGTAAGTGGTAATACGGTGTTCGAAAACAAGCCCTTTTTGCAACAATAGCTTTCCGCTGACCACAATAATTGCCCCAAAAAAGTGGAGTATGATGCGAAACACCGAGACGCAGCGGAGGCAGAGTGAGTTCAGACAAAGAAGTCAGGAGTTCATGCGCATTGAAGGCAGGGCGAGAGTGGATTGGAGGGCAGCGGCTGCTGAGAGTGTGTTGGTCTGTTTGGTGACCCGCTGCGCCCAGATTACATGTTCGCTGTCCCACAGCGGGAATGGCAGTGAGAAGGATCGGTCTGAGTGGTAAATGACCACAGCGGGCAGCATCACGCGACTGCTTGAAAGCACTCATGGAGTTAGCGCCGGACCCGGCGGCCCATTTTCTCTCACTCTTTGCTAACATTAAATTCTATCGACACATTTCATCAATGGCACCATCGTCCATTTTTTTATTTTTTTTTACGGTACCCGTCTACGAAAATACCAAAAGAGTGTGATTGAAAGCTCAACAAATGTGTTGTCCAATTTGCCTTCAGAGATGATGACTGCAAACCATCCTGCACCACGGCCTTGAGAAAAGACCGCAGTGAATATGAGCCGCGTGACAGTTCGTGTTCGCGCTGCTAAAAGTTTATTGCCGCAGTGGGCGCCCCCTGAAGTGTGATTGTTTGCATCTGTACTTAAAAACCGAGGAACTCCAAAGAGGGGTGACTCAGGTAGAAGTTGAGTATCGGCCAGCCCCTCAGAGGACCATTTCCTTGGATACTGCTCCACGTTGCGCTGTAGCAGCCTTTAACTAAGGCATCTATTATGGTAATCATTTTCTGTGACGGAGTTAAGAGGATATTAAGGAATCAAACGTGCCGCTATTACTGATTTCCCACTCCCATTCAATGAATGAACTGAAAGAAGAAGGAGAACAAAGTGCACTCGATGTGCTTTAGGGGGCACAAAAAGCCCCAAGCAAAGCCTCTGGCAGAAGGATTTAAAACATTTTATGGAGCTCAACAAGAACAGTTATGCCGCTAGGATCAATTAAATTGCTCAACCCAAAAAGCCTTGATCACTGATGTCTTATTATCTTCACCATAACCAAGACTATTCGAGGACATGTTTTCTGTTTTAGAGAGCAAAACCCAAAAGGTGATCCACCATATTTTCCAAAACCATCACAAAAAACTGGAAATCGATCCAGCCTTTTCACGTGGGCATGTTGAATGAAAATGAATGGTTGAAAACTTACTGTAGGTTGCATAACGTATTGTTGATGAGGCATCCATGATGTACTCTGGACCTGGAGGAAAAATACATGAGAGTTTAGAACACAGGTGTCAAAGTCAAGGCACGGGGGCCAGATCCGGCCTGCCACCTCATTTTATGTGGTCCGCAAAAGCAAATCAACTTCCATGACCCTTGCTTAAATAATCTGTCCCAAAATCTCAAATTGTCATATGCAATAAATGATATACCGGTTTACACTCACAACAATAATTGACCAAATACTTGACTGATTTAAAAAATAGTGAGCCATCTTTGTGTGTGTGTGTGTGTACAAGTAATAATATGACGTAATGATTCAACACTTATTCGGGTTCACTGTCGTAACGGCCCTCCGATGGAAGACACAACTCCAAAGTGGCCCGCGACAAAAATGAGTTTGACACCCCTGGTTTAGAATGACACAATGCCATTACATACGTCGTTTCCTTTTTGACTTTCCGCCGAAACTGACATCCACAAATCCTCTCGGGAGTGGCAATTTAAACGTGGATGAAATGGCTTAACTTCACCAAGTTTAAATGACTTGCAAAAAGTACCTGAGGTCTTGAGAAAATGTACCTCATTATTATGAACGGTACAACTTGCTGAAAGACTCCATTAATTAGAGCCTTTCTCTCTTATAATAATGCCATTAATTCCAAATTAAGTCATGGCACACATTGTCTCAGAGGTGGAGAGCAGTCGGCGAGGGTGAGGATGGAAAGCAGGATTTTCTTCTTTTGTGGCCAAAGGGTCAAAGGGAAACCAAGCAACACAAACATGCACTGTCACCAATATTATATACAGGCTCTGATGGTTTGGAAGAATAGAAGAGCAAAGCAATTTTTTTTTCGACGCGCTGGAGAGAATTAGACAGCTTGGAGCAGACAAACACACAGACTGGCCACTGATCCTGCTAAAATGATTTGATTCAACCAAGACAAACAAAGAATAATCTGCTCTAAGAGCAATAAATCCTCTGAGTCAACCCAAACCCGTGATTTGGACGCGCATCTAAACAAGCATGATGCTCAACAAAATTAAGCCAAATCTATTTGTTTAGACAGGCAGTGTTTGCTCTCCCCGGCTTCGCCTAAGACGGACAGAGTTCATCCCGCAATGAAAATGTTGGCATATTTAGGACGATAATGTCACAAAAAACTGAGATACATAGACAGGAAAATGGTACAACAGTAACCAAACTATTTTGACGCTTACTTACAGCTACAGTGAGTGCGACATTAACCCTTTCATGCACCCTGTAACCTGCAAACACGATACAATGTCCACTGTAGTAACCGCTGTCACTGAAAGAGTTAAAAAAGAAACATGAAAAAAAAAAAAAAAGGATTCCCCATTTGAATCATATTTTTTGGTACTCTAAATTGTCAGTCAATCAGTGTTTGTCAAAATGTGACTGACAACCAGTCCAGGGTGTACATCGCTTTTTGCCCAAAGTCAGCTAAAATAGGCTACAGTTCACCCATGAACCCGCTTGATAGACCAAGTGGATGGATAGAAGAAATATCAGGTCTTGCGCTTGCACGCCCCTTTTATAAAGCCGCCTTCCGGAAATGCACGCCACTTAAGTGCAACCAAAAGCAACATATGAATGAAAATGCTGATCAATGAACCTGTTTGTGTAATAGCTCCTTACGAGGACTGTGGCAGCGAGTCGGAAACCCAAGTCGGAAAACAAAATTTTGTGTCAGAAATTGAGGCGCTTCAGGGTGAGGAGGAGATTATACAGTACTGTATTGTTTGCTGTTCAAAGGATTGATGGAGAAAACTAAAATTACAATGCCGGTGGCAACATGTCGCTGATACAGTGCTTGGATTTACAGGGAAGGAAAAATAAACTCTTGTATCACATGGATGAACGCATGTGTCACAGATGGGGGGCACGCAGCACATTTGTAGGGAACATAACTGAATTATTCTCCAAATGAACGCATTGTTCCAGAACTGTTTTGTGCGAAACAATCGAAACAAACGATGTGAATGCTAACTCCCCTCCTAGCTGGACAGCTAGCTAGCTGGATAGTTAGTTAGATAGCTAGCTAGCTAGAAAGTTGGCTAGCTAGCTAGTAAGAAAGCCAGTTCGATAGCTAGCCAGATAAATAATTAGATAGCTAGCTAGATGGATAGCTAGATAGCTAGCTAGATAGATAGATAGAGAGGTCTACGGACATTTGAAAATGATCACGACAAAGCCAAGAAACATTCATTTTCTCTGGTGCATGTGGCAGCTCGAAATGACTTTGTCTTTTCTTTCCGTCTTGTTTCTCAGAAGATGAAGGACTCACCTTCCCGCCGTGACTGGCTGAAGGGCAGAATTACTGGCTAGGTGGCGGAGCTGCTGCAAGGATTAATATTCCTCAAAAGCCCGGCCATTGTTTTTGATAAATCAATTTGGGAAGCCTTCCGATGGCGGATTACAGATGCGCCCTGGCCCACTTTTATCCTCTCCCCTCCTCCCCACCCTTCCACATGCAGACCCTTGACGGGTTTTAATCAAGTGAGCCGCAAAGTCGGGCGCCGCAACCTTCAGCAACGCTATCCCGGCCGACTTCTACCACTTGAGCCGACGCCATTACTGCCGACACCACTACCGGCCCGCCTTTCCTTTGTTTCCATCTGTCGCTCCCGGTCTTCCACCTATCCTTCATCCTCCTTTCTCTGTGGCAGTGTTCCTGTCTGTCTGTGCATACCAAGCATAACTAATGTTAAGCGATAGTGTCTTGAGCAAGGAGGACAAAGTAGTGACAGCACTTGATGTTTAGATTTTGCTAACGCCTCTGCGTGAAATGCAGGCTGACAGAAAACCGTTAACACGCCTGACATCTTACACAGGGCAATTTTCACAATCCTGATCTGTTCTGTTTCGTTACCTCCACGCATCACAGCTATGAAGAATATGGTAGCAATTTTAACTGCGCTACAAAATGAATACTCCCGTCACTGCATCAACTGAAGTGAGGTCACAAAACTAGATGGGAGGAGAGTTTGTTTGTCCACGGTACTTGATTTTCATCTTTTTTTGTTGTTTCCCTTCAGATGCCTGTTGTGCTTTCCGCCTATGAAACAGATGTCATCGTGCACAGCTGGGGCAGGCGAGGAAATGATCAGAGAACGCACGCTGTTTTGCAACCTGTCCCCCCATTCCCTTTCTTTCTCCGTAGACAAATAACAGCCCCCCCACCGACAATTTCATATGCAGCCATATCTCATGATGCCGCGTATTACAGCCCACCTGATATGTGGAAACGGGTGAAGCAGCGATGAAGGGCGTGATGGAGGTCTGTGCGATCATGCGGTTGGTGGCGATGCTGTAAGGCGAAGAGTAGAACCTGCGAATCGTCAAAGAGGGATGTTAAGAACAGTGCACCTCAGAGAGATAAAACTTACTCGTTGCTATATAACTGCAACAAACACTAGCATTGGTCTTAGAGAAACTGGAATTTTTTTTTCACATCAAATGGCGCTTTGTCATTGTATAAAGATGATTTTATTTTGCCCCCCCACTAAGGCCTACAGAGCATCAAGCTGTGACTGCCTAGATTAAGGAGCCAGCTGGTGTGCTGAGCTTGGAGAAAAATCCACGCATTTGAAGGAAGCAACGTTTGAGTTTGGGCGAAGGGAGGTGGTCTGAAATGCTACTTTAGCACATTCCCCGAAGTCTGAGGTTTTGCGATTCTAGTCCAACACTCGCCCGTCACATGACCTGAAGACGAAATCTGAAAACAATATAGAAAATCGCTGTTTTCATTTTTTTTTTTTTTTTTATGTTGTGCGTGTGATAGGGAACATGGAACAAGTTACTGGGCAAATCATTTCTCCGGGACCCACAAAGAGAAAACGCCTATTTAAACACATTCTCCTTTCGTGCACCGCTGCCACTCTTTACCTGACCCTTTCAAAGAAAAACTTAAGTTGGTATTGATTACCTTAATCAAAAAAGGAGTTGGAGGGACTACATTAATCTTTATGTATGGCGGCCATATTGATTTGGTTCCCATTTGGCAAAAGGTGAGTGTATAAAAAGATGCCAAGGTCAGACTCTTACCCGTTCTGCACTGCAGCAGGATCATATGTTAATGCCATGCCAGTCTGGAAGAGAACAAAGAGAAACACAAAAGGATGAGGTACAAATTACAGGAGGTGGATCAGAAATAGATGACAACAAGGCCCATTGGACGAGAAACGGGGGAACCGAATGATTTCATCATGATGGTCAATTACACTTTTGTCTTTCACACCATTATTGCGATCATTTCTATTCTGGAATGCGAACGATGCGTTTGCCCAGAAAACAAGCAGATCACAGAGCGTCACAGCAATTCATTGGTCCATTGCACAAGCAACAAAGACGCTTATGCGGGCATCAAAGAAACTTATCAGCGATTGCTACAGACAGCAATCATTCACCGCAACCGTGGCTGCAGATTCGGGAACCGTTGAACCCAAATCTTTTCCAGACGTGACCAAGCGGGACCAACGTGGGAAATTTGTGCTTATTCGTCTTTTCAATCTCTACGCCCCCCAACTTCTCCCCCCCGAAAAAAAAAAAAAAAAAACTTTGCTGAGATTACTTAGTGTGCCCCAAAATGCAGATTTTAGATGTTTCTTTGAATATGCTCTACAGCAGGGGTGTCAAACTCATTTTTGTCACGGGCCACATTTTGGTTACCGTTTCCCTTGGAGGGCCGTTATCACCGAAACCATATCAAGAAGCCAAGAGTAACTGTTGATTCAACTCTTGTTTAAGTTCCGATCATTTGGGGTTTATTCACAGGAGAATACTTCGAAGATCTCTTATATAATATATATATATATATATATATATATATATATATATATATATATATATATATATATATATATATACACATATACATATATATGAAACACCTGAGAATTAAAATTTCTGGTAGATATTTTATAAAGTATCATGGAAGTTGACATGTTTGATCTGATTTTGCGGGCCACATAAAATGAGGTGGCGGGCCAGATTTGGCCCCCGGGCCTTGTGTTTGACACCAGTGCTCCACAGAATCATACATGCCATTACTTTACACACACACACACACACACACACACACACACACACACACACACACACACACACACACACACACACACACAGCGTATATAACTTGTGAAAGCCAAATGGAAGCAAGATTCAGATGTCAATTTGTCGAAGTAATGAAGGATGATATTTCATCACGTACAATTAATTTTTTATGAATGAAATGATCAAATGCCCTTGAGGGAGTTAACAAAAAAAAAAAAAAGAGGGGGGGGGGGTTGTGATCACCAGTGAATGTGTATGAGTGTTTCCATGAAAGCCGGTCGAGAAACCTGCGCGATGCGATCCGTCATCTGCATTCCTGAAGGTTCTCTCTCCCAGAGGAGAGCTAATCCGATTTCTTTTTAACCAGAGGTTACTAAGGACGGCAGATTTCATCAACATAAACACACACGCGCGCGCACAATCACACACACCGAGCCTCCCTCCGCTTCTCTTTTCTTTTAACATCAACCGGGATTGTCTCCCTTTCGCCTTTTCTCCCTCTTCATCCTTCAAGCCCCTCCATACAAATCTCTCGGCCTTGTTACCCCAGAGATTCACCTGCACAGAGCTGAGGGAACGATGGCTGAGTGAAGCCAGGAGGGTGGAGGAGCGAGGGAATTGGCGAACCAAGACCAATTCCACAAGTGAGGGGATCTTGACTGAAAGATAAAAACCCCTTTCGAACACAGAGGCGTGTGTGTTTCGCAACGTCGCAGGATCAAATTCACCCCCCCGATGACGTTCAGCTCGCTTTGAACACCCAATTCATGATCCACCCGCCCCTTTGTTACGCCGCATATCTTTCAGCTTCTTGTGCGTTCGCATGCTCACTAATAGCGGTGGGAGACATGAGCAGCTGTCTGGCGCGCACCAAGCCTCCCCCTAAGTGCTGCCCTTGGTTTGATGTGCTGATGAATTCCACAGCAAAGCATCTCCTGACCAGGGACTCAGCATGGCCAATGAGGGATTACTGATGCAGTCAGCTTCTGGCTTCTGCCACTGCTGCTGCTGCAACGAGGATAAAGGGAGGAACCATGACAGGCTGCGTATGCTGCTGGTTGACCCCCAAAACTTTCAAACACAGTGAAAAGCTGCGGCGGCCCGGCTTCAAAGACAGTACTGAACTGCGAGAACATAATTCCGAGTGGTTTGAGTACTAACGACTCTCAATTCTTGTCCCTGGGGTTTGTACGATATAAAGCACCTGTCAAGTCACAAGCAGTAGTGGAATTGGGGTGAAATTTCAGCACCAGCATCAAAGGATGGTGTTTTACTTGTTCTTTTTCTTCATTATTTTTTTTAATGGCTTTGATGCAACATTTCCAAAAGATGGACCACATGCAACCAAGGGAGTTTAAAAAATATATTTAAATATACACTGGTTGTGTAAAGTAAAAGTTTTTTTGTGTGTAATTACACATCCACTAGACTAGGGGGCAGTGACGCTCTTATTTATTCTTATTATTTTGTAATTCAGGCAGACTAAATAACATTTTAAACTTATTCTATATTGTAAGTCGGTCTATTTTTTTCCCCTTTTCTTTACTGGTAGTAAGGAAGAGGTGTACTTATAACAATTTGAAACAAATTATATTTATAGTCAAAGAATTGGTGGTGCACAACAGAAAATAATTGAGAAGCACTACCGGAAAGGGAATAAATGTTTCATAACAGCAACAGCGTAAACCTGAAATGGACGGCTTCCCTTTCGACTAATTCTGATAGAAAATTCTTTGAAAATCGAAACAAATCAAAAGTTGCCCAGCGTCTGTTCATGGCTAACCTTTGACCTTTGTTCCACTGTATACTGTTTGGCATACAGATGTTGGGCCTTGGTAGCGCAGTGACGAGTTTGAAAATCGCTTTGGGCACTTCTGTGAGGAGACCGAATGTCATTATTAGCTTATAACAATACCATATTTTGTGTCGTGGCCGAAAAAAAAAAATTCTGGACCCTTTGAGAGGACCATAGACAAGATTCTCTGTCCGGACATTCCTACAGTGGAGGCAAACAGAATTAGACCTGAAGTGCAGCCTCTATTCCTGACTTTTGCCCTTGAGAAGCAGACACAGATTGTTCCGGAGCCTCAAGCAGAATGACTAACAACTGGATTAAAAAGTGCTTGAGTTGAAAAAGCACTTTCAAAGTTTGAATAAATTTGAATGTTGAAGTTAGAGACTTGTGAATGCTGTCAGCTCAAAATTTATCTTGAGAGCACATAACTCGATTGTCCTAGGTTAAAAATAGTACTCGTCTGTTTGTGCGGTCATTGAAGTCGTTTGCCAACCTAAGCAATATCATTTATCGGATCATAATGTGTTGATCTGTGGTGACGAAAAGAGAAAATCAATCAATCGAGCTACATCTTTGTGGCATCAGCATCAAACTGTAACGGGTATAACCACAGTCGTGTACACGTTAGCATTACGGGTTTAAATGAACCCTTTGAGGGACAGCGGTTACTCCGGTGGACAGCTGATCATGTTGTCAGGTTTACAGGGTGCATGAAAGGGTTAAACGTGTGTCTGTTGAGCTGTGTGACATCGCCAATTGATCATGTAAGAAGTCGATTTCAGCTCACGGATGACAGAAAGGGCGGAAAATTATAGCAGGGTTTAAAAAAAAAAAATTTTTTTGGTCCCATTTTACTGCTGCTGGGTGTCTGATTGTACATGCACGGCCAAGTCCACACACTTTTTTTTTTTTTTTGGTGGACAACAGGGCTGACCCAGGCAATGTATGGGGCTGCAAAGGTGCCGGGAGGGTTGGGGTGGAGCAATGCGATTTAGGTTCAACACGCTTCACTGCTTTAGTGGTGTTAGGGGGCTGCTGAACATGTGACGGACAGACACGCGCGCACACACACGTTTTGTTTTTGTTTTTTTTTTTAAAGGAGAAACATTTCATCTCCCCAAGTCCCTACCTTGCTGTTTCATCACAACTGTCAAGCACACTTGAACGTGCGTGTGCACGCGTGCGTGTACGTGTCGAAGGAGAAATCAGTGTTTCTACGCTTTGTTGACGGCATCTGCTCGCGTGACACTCACCTCGCCTTCCCTGTGCCACGGCCTCCCGTTCTGAGGGTACTTGCTCTGACTCTGCCGCTTCTTTTGGCCACCGTCGGCAAATTTACACAGCAGCGGCTCTGTGGGAGCTGCGGAAGCAGAAAGGGAGGACAAAGCCGCGTTACACAGGACGACATGCCGCTGACCCCGCTGTGGCCCTTTGAACTGCACTCCAAATCTCTTCCTTCGCTCCGTCCCACGACCCCCCCCCCCCCCCCCCCCCCCCCGG
>CAAKHF010025619.1:5138-20629 GCA_901007745.1 Hippocampus kuda | reverse complement strand
CCCAATACAACCAAGAGTGCAATAGGTTCTCACACACACACACACACACACACACACACACACACACACACACACACACACACACATGCATGCATGGTGCCAACCGTCATCCAATAATCCAACTAAATCAAACCACCGAATAACTATTAGACAGAGAGAGCAGAGGATTTACTGTCTTTCTAAAAATACACCCCAAGAGATGAATGACTGGAATCCAGCTCACTAAGCTGTATTATACATTGGCGCATTACATATTTACTGACTCTACGCTGTTTTTTCAATGCGGTTTTTACCGTCTGTGCCCTATCACCGTGTCCTCAACAAAGTAGAATGATTTTGCTTAAAAATCTGCATTATGAGACATGCTCCAGATCAACATGTGGATTAGGGACCACTGGAACACACTGTAACCTGAACACAGACAGATAAAATGGATATCCTCTGCCAGGCTGAAGTCAAAACTGCCCCCTGTGAACTCAGCCTGACAAAGTGATTTCACAGATGATGCTTCTGACGAAATGGAAGGATGGGGTGAAAAACAGTGGCACTACAGTGTCCCCCTGACACTCAGATATGATTCTTTGCTTTATTTAATCCTCAACAAAAACTCAACAGGTCAGTTTTTGGGGGACAATAATAACTGAAAACTGTTACCAATTTTTATATATTTTAACAATCCAAACTCAGTCATGATAATCCGGTGCAAAAATGGGTTGCATAGCTGCATTTTACTGAAGTGAGGAGCATATTCAAACATCAAAAAAAAAAAACTCAACCGTAATCTACTCCACATTCATTGCGACTTTTTGGGTGTAGTAGCTTCCAATATAAAAGCAGGTCTAAGGTGTGCCGCAGGTGGTGAATTTCCAAGTGGCCACTTCACAGCGGTGATAAGTGTTCACCCTGCTCAATTATCTAATACACGTGTTTTGCACACTTCTGCAAAAGTCTACTTTTGCTTCCGCAATGTCAAAGACTGTGTGCATGCCTCTCCTATACTAAATTTAAGGGGGTGACTGGAGCCGCTTTCATTGTCCAAGAAGTTAAGTCGGCTGTTGTGCTCACTCACACAACAGCGCAAACGTCCCTTTCTTCCTGCGCTCATCTATGAAAATATCCCCACCCTACATGCGCTGCACTACATACAAAATAAGAGACACAAAACAGGTTGTATTTTCCTGTCTTTGACTCTAATAAACAGTACCTCCGAACCCACTGTCCAAAACCTCAATACTCAACTTTTCAATATAACTTGTAGCTTGAATAGCTGATTTTATTAGATGCCCTGTGCCAATAGATGTGGTTTCAGCTTTCTTAACGTGGTCTTTAAATAGAGTCGAGTTGTATCCATATGATAGTTCTGTTTTTATATTTAAAATACAGAATTCTAAAACTTAGCTTTATAAGGCACAAAGCAGAGATTGTATCATAACACACTGAATGTGAATGTGGATAAAAAAAAAAAAAGGCTGCAGTCAACCACAGTAGACATGACCCAAGGGTTCAGACGATGCATCTGCTTGTGAAATGACAAGTCTCAGTTCAACATCAAAAAGTGGTTGGAAACAACATGCCAGTCATCCTATGAATAACCAAAAAACTACTGGCTGCCTGACCGCACATTGTAGCGTTGGTGGAAATGAAAGCAGGCTGGTGCTTGTATGTGTGATTCATATGCCAAAGAGAATAAAGCAGTCAGCATTGTCTGCCCCCATAATTGAGTGGCAACCAGTGCAGAGAGTATCGCAAATCGCGCTGAAAGTCAGCTAGTAAAGGGTATAGCTCACTTGCGACGGTAAGGAAGATAAACTTGGATGAAGGGATAGTCAGCAATGTCTCCATAAGACATTTCTGTAAGTAGGTGCCTCGCTTATGAAACAAAACAAAAAAAATGAATGTGTATGCACCCACCAAGAAAGGTTTACATCACGGTACTGTTGATTAATAATGATAATAATAAATTTTATTTTTTTAAAATCTCAAAGTGCTATAAAACTCGTTAAAATTCAGACAGTCAATTAAAACACAAAAACAATACAATCAGACAAAATAAAACCACATTTACATTCGTTTAGAAAGGCCTGGTTCAATAGAAAAGTCTTCGGGTCCTTTTTCATAGTCTAGAGCAAACCTAGGTTTGATCGAACCCTAGGTGTTTGGTGAATGAGTCTCAGGGGTTCGACGGAGCCACTGCCATGGAGGTTAAGACACACTCGACTCAACATGACAATTAGATATGACATGCCCGCTTGGCCATCATTAGCTAGTTCATATTTATGCACAATTAAAAAATGTATACTTTATACTTATACTAATTGTTTTTCCTTTTTTCAGTTTTCAATATATGAATTTGTTATGTCTTGAATTTGTAAAAAAAGTATATATATTTTTCACTAATGAAGGGTTTGGTGAATGTGCATAAGAAGTGGTTGGTGTCGGTACTTCTAACAAGTTTAAGAACCACTAGTCTCAAGGTTGAGAATTTCTGTAATGCTCAGGGAACAGCATTACAGTCTTTTTGACTTCCATTGCAACTTTACATTGTACTTGCAGGTGTCATAATGATCGTTACGGTTGGGATCGCCCTCAGTGCTGCATTCACACTTTCCATGAGACTTTCAGGTTGTACTTCACATAGCCGTTGTAATCGGTTTCTAGGTTGCCCAGCCTTCATTCTCGCCATGATCTTAGCTCTCAGGTCAGTTGTTGCCTCGCTCAGCATTTCATTCATTGGGGCTGGCCTCCCAATCTCATCATCTGCATTCATTGGGGCTTGCGTTACATTAACCTGCCATGTATGTTTCTGGAATGTGGGAGGAAACCAGAGTGCTCGGAGAAAACCCACGAAGGCACGGGGAGAACATGCAAACTCCATGCAATAAGGCTGTAGCCAGAATCTTACCCTGCACTGTGAGGCGGACACGCTCGGCGAACCAATCGCCTACAGTGACACCCTACCTGTATATCCACTTTTTGTCAATTATTTTGCTGAATGTGTGCCATGAATTTTTTTCCAATGTGAAATAAGGTTCCTTTGCTCAATAAAGGTTGAGAAACACTGTCTTAATGAGTGAAAAGCAAATTCTGAACCCTGACTTAAAGTCCTCAAATGAATTGATGTTCTGCAGAAAGTCATGAAACTGTTTGGCAAGTATTTTTTTTAAGAATCTTGAAGAGAAAAGGAAGCTCGGATATTGGTATGTGATTGAAAATTTTATCTGGTTCAACATTCACTTCTTTAAAAGTCAAGTGTGAAGGAAACTTTGCCAACCATCTTTCGTGTAATACTTAGGGCTGTAACTATTTCAAGCATACTTTTGTTTCATTTTTTTCCAGGTCCATAGTTCGAGCCATAGCAACAGAAATGCTTTTGTTCGGCAACGTGTGGCAAGCACGTTTACAGAATGCCGAGTCGTCAGTCAGCCATTGTACCGCATTGTTGATTGTCCCGAGAACTGCTCTTTTTCATTGTTATCGAGTTATTCAGTAAAATGACTTCGCACTTTGCGACGATGCACTGTTCACATTCATTTCTGACTGGCTTTGGACACTTTCCGTTCTGAGCCCCGCTATTGTTGCACTTGAAGTGACATCACACTTCCGAGTTTGTCGCTTGTCAGGATCTCACTTCAGGAAAACGATTACTTGGTTGAATTTTTGAAATATAAATGATTCTTTCCGGGGTTTTTTTTCTTGTGGTTTGTTTTGTTACTTGTGACGTAAAACTATTTCATTCGGGATTTTCTAAAATTACTTATTATTCATTTGAACATGACAAACGAGATATAAAGGTTTATTCATTAACCAAGACAATTTAGCTAATGCAACATTGAATTGAAGGTCGTCTGTCCGGCTTCCCTCTGTTTCTCCTTGCTCAGTTCCCATGTGAGTCGCAAAGCTGCGCTCTCCCCACTGTCCATGTAGAAAACTCCACCGTAGAAAGGCGATGTTAGCCACTTTGTCTGTATATGCTTGTCATTGTTATTATTGGTTGTTTTTCATGTTTTCATAAACTCAAATTAGTTGCATCTGGACCATAGAATGTAACAGTAAAGACTTTGTATTCTATTTCGTGTTTTTGTGCCGTCTAAAAAAAGTTGGGTTGATCCTGTCAAAATAAGCCGTGCCAAGTCTACATTCCCATGGACCCGCATGCACTGTGATACAGGAAATGGATCATTAAATGAGATATGGTGCTTTGAACGACACTAAGATAACTGGAAGCAAATAATGAGATAACTCATACATGGTAACTTGACGTAATTTCAGCAGCAGATTGTGAGTATATTTTTAAAAGTTGGACACTATCAAACACTACAATAGGACACATATTTACTTAAATGACTTAAGTCTCTAATTACAGTATAAAACCTTTTCCAGTAATTAACTTTCATCAACATTGCCTTCAGAGAGGGGAGAAGAGGCGTGTGGCGGTAGCATAAAAGGCGAGTCTCACTTGACTCACAAAGGTTTTCGATTCCCTCGGAGACTCTTCTGCTGGAGGTGCTGATGATGTAACTGAGGTTTTAAAATTGGAGAAAGACATGGTAATTGGTAGCGCTACAACGTTCATCCTGTCTTCTTATTAGTTTAAATAGGTTTAAGGTTTCTTTTTTTATCAGTCAATTTTTTTTTTGTTTTTGTTTTTCTGTGAAGAAAAATATCTTACCGAACTGAGTTTCGGCTGTCACTTCAGCCTTCGTCTGAGCTGTCACTGCTTCCTTGTGATGTGTCTAAAAAAAACAGCTGACCAGGTTGAGAAACCTTCAAAATAAGGCTCCCCAACCCAGTCAAGGCTGCGAACGAGCTGCCGCTGTTGAAGTATTGTGTCCCTGTGGATGGTGCCATCTACATGGTGGGACGAGCGGGCTTACGTACTTCAGCGGCGGCAAGGAGGTTGGAGTACAACTTCACTAATCCAAAAAAAAGATGTCACTCAAACAAAAACACAACACTAAGATACAGTATACAGTACTTGGACCCATACCCGCCATTTATATCTGATGTACTCTTCCTACGAGCTTAACCATATATACCTGATATTTTCTCAGAAGAGTGTTTAGCCTTTCAGGATGTTGAAACACAAAGTTTATAATGTTTCGTAAATTGCTACTGCCGTTGTGACATCAACGTGTCAGGACCTCCAAGTGGCTGCGAGGGCTCTTCATAGCTCAAGTTTAATTTCAAATCATTGCAACGTAGAAGGAGCATTTAAAAAAAATGTCACGCTTGTTGACTACAGCTTCCAAAGATGAACTACCTGACACAGAAGAGAAGCAACACGCTGTGCATGAACGGGATTTGTTTATAAATGAAGGAAGAAAGATTGAAAATGTATAATAGTAGTCCTGATGTGGTGTTGTCCCACATTGACATGCTTCTCTGTAGAATTCATACAGATAAAATACAATTTTAATCCCATTCTTGTGTACCTATCAGCCTTCTCCTGTTGCTTTTTCTGCCTCTTTTGTATGTGACTGGGAAAGGTAAGACATATGGTTGATCTCAAGTGTCTCCTAGGCCGATAAATCTAAATGCAAATGATGATGTGGAGATGAGTGCGCCATGACAGAGGCACTGGAAATATAACGGTGCAAAACCTATACGTTTCATCATTTCACTGCTGTACACAAATAATTAATTTTATATATTTAAGTGAAAGGTCACATGGGGTTGCACCTTGTCACAGCGGCATGATCATAAAGTGTCAAATCCTGTTGCAAACAAAAAATAAATTGCCACTTGATGTTTGAGAAATTTGAGGGCCTCTTCAGAAAGGCAAATCTTCGAACCTTTATGGCCCCTTTCCCTGACCTATGCTGGATTGTCATCGGGTCAAGGAGTGATGAAACGTTCCTTCCTGTCCAAAACAGGAAAAGACAGCACTGGTTCAAATGAATTTGACTCCACTTTCCCTAACTGAATTAATTGAAAGTGTGATGGTGAGTACTGCTGATGTCTCCAGCTTGTGGACTTTACCATGCAAAATAGGATCTTCATCATAAAATTCAAACTATAGATGTACTAGGTGTTGTATTTGTGAAGATTCACTGGTTATGTTTTTCATTGATTGTAGACTTGCCCATTTTAAATTAAATATTTTGATAAATATTTAATTCATATTTTTTTAATCTGTTTGTGTCAAACCACACTTTTCCTTTTGCTTAGAACACATTTCTTTGGTCTCATTGACCAGCCTCTTGTGACAGAAAAGTTTCAAAGTATATATATATATATATATATATATATATAGAGAGAGAGAGAGAGAGAGAGAGAGAGAGAGATAATTCTATGGACGTCATTTATGCACGCAACATAACGAATGAAGCACAGTCAGCACCAAACAAGTGATCAGCATTCACTTCGCAACAAACGTAATGCGTACAGCTGAACTATGCACTGTCCAAATCCTTCCAACTCACGCTCGAGAAAACACAAAGGAAATAATGCGTGAAACTAGTGTAAACATTCTTTTTGATCGATTTGATTTGACTTGCCATCTCGTACAGTATACAGTCGTGATGTCACCAAATAACTTGCTCATCTTCCTCTAATGAATCAGAGACAATTCTCATCTGTGGGCTGTGACACATTAAAAAGTATATGTGTCATTTTTATTTTTCATGTTAACCCGTTTTTTATTTTTTACTTTTCATAGTAACAGAGATCGTTGAGATTCTCTACATCCTCTTTGCAAAGCTTTGGATTTCTTGAAAGAGTTGCTGATACAATACTCTATATGGGATATAAGAGGCGGTTCTTAATGCAAATAAGGGTAAATGTGCGCAAGCGTGGCAGTTGAGAATACATTAGTACCTCGACTTACGAACGTCTCCTCATACGAAATTTTAAAAAGTTACGAAACGCCTCAACAGAAAAATATTGCCTCTAGTTACGACAGAAAATTCAAGATACGAAAGGTGAAAAAAGCAACCCATACTATAGGGTTGCTAGTCGGATCTCCGAGTTTACTGAACGCAACATACTTATAGCTACTCTGCCATTGGCTATTCCTGAGCATCATGGTGTCAACCCATTGGCTAAGAGGGACCTCTACCGATGTGTTTGTGTGTCGATAGATAAATGTGTTTATGCAGCGTCATTGTCATTCGCCTCTTGGGCCATGTTCATATAGTTTTAGTAAATTTGAATCCCCAGAAAGAGTGTTCGCCAGTCGGGCGATCGCGCACTCTGCTGATGTTTGCCTTGGACATTTTCGAAAGATTGTTAAAAGCCAACAAAAGCAGACGTCCTTTGCTCAGTTCTTTACAAAACGCCAGAGAACAACTACTTCTGAGAACATGAACTAGGGCAAAAAAATGACGAGGATGCAGTTAAAATGACCATCATTTTTATTCTTTACTCTATTCTTTGTTTTTTACATTATGCACAACTCTCATTTATTGTGCAACAATCTAATATGTAACATGTATTTGCGTATTTGGAACCGAGAGTCGCCGCTTGGAATTGAAATGGATTTCCATGGGACAGGAGACGTGAACCAATCTCTTTTTTCGTCAATGGATACTACAGCTTCTTGTTGACTTTGAAACTTAGCTTGTAGCCGACGTGTGCACATTTTGAGCATGACGTCTCTGATCCACTGGTGAAAGGACACTATGAATCTCTCCTCTTTCATCTCAAACTGCTTAAAACAACAAAGCGTGTGACGGAAAAGTGGTTAGGACTGCACGATTGTCCGTGTTTTATGTTATGTGTTGTATTTATTATTTTACTTTATGTTAACTGTTTTGTTAATCGCTTTGTTACAGCTGCCGCTGTTGTGAAAGCGCTATATAAATCGCATTATATTGTCTATTTTAATGCATTTTTATGCTTTAGAACACGTTTATGTCTGAGTTTTGGGGGGCTTAGAATGGCTTAGGGCATTTACATGGATAATGCGTCTCTTCTTACAAAACTTTCTAGTGAAAAACTTTCTTCCGGAATCAATTAATTTCGTAAGTAGAGGTACCACTGTAGTTGAGACCTGGAGAACACTCCATCAGTCACCACTTGTTTACTTAATACTGGATACTGTATTTTTCCTCAGAAATGCTTCATGAGCTTTTGTCACTTATTTTTGGCCATTTGGTTTTTACTTTCAATGATGTTTAAAATCAGAATACAATCTACCTTCAAAGGCTGACCCTGTCTCTTGTGCAAAGCTCTTTAATGGTGGCACTAACTGTATTGTGTCCATGTACCTTTTTTTCCCCCGGACAATGATGCTGTAATAGCTCATGATGTACACCCTTTTCCTTTTCTTCACAGCAAGACCTCTGCGGTTTGAAAAAGAAAAGTGTCTGTTGCCTTCCTCTGCTGCTGTGACCTCGCCTTTGAAGAGAAGGGTATGTGAGGAGACAGAGAGCAAAACTGTGCACACTGCAAAATTATTCTTATTGCTATTGTCTAAACGTGTTCTTGTATTTTTAAATCAAATAACCAACAAATGCTCTTCCAGTTACATTATCAATCTTTCAAACAAAAATTCATGCCGATTTCAACAGCATTCTCTTTTTGAGTGCTGGCTTATTGACTTTTTTTGTCTCAGTGCAAATCATGTCAAGTGTCAGTGATGTCCAGCTTTCAATTGTAAGCTTTAGTTTTTGGGTTTCTGTCTCTTTCTATCACTGGGTTTGCTTGTCCTTTTTATCTGTTCTCTCCACCCCAGCATTATCTGAAAAATGTTTTATTCGACTCTAAAACCAAATTTCTTTCATTGTGAGTCTGGTACACCATGTGTAAAGACAGGTACAGGAAGTGAGACCACAGCTGTGACAGGATGATGGAAAGCATACCATTTCATGCAGCAAAAACATGATCCCATATTTGAGAACATAATCAGGTGTGTCTCCGTAAGGCGATGGAATAAAATTTAAGGATATAAATTGGGCTGAGTTGAGAACATATCGAAATTCTGCAAGCAGAGTGAGAGCTCTTCTGCAGCGAAACCCACCCAGGCAAAAATAAGTTATTCAAACATCCATTTTCTCATCCGCTTAGCCTCACAAGGGTCGCGGGCGTTCTGGAGCCGATCCCAGCTGTCTTCGGGCAGTAGGCGGGGTACACCCTGAACTGGTTGCCAGCCAATCGCAGGGGACACATAGACAAACAACCATTCGAACTCAAAATCACAACTAGGGACAATTTTGAGCGTTCAATCAACCCACCATGCGTGTTTTTGGAATGTGGAAGGAAACTGGAGTACCCGGAGGAAAACCACGCAGGCATGGGGAGAACATGCAAACTTCACACAGGAAGGCTGGAGTCGGAATAGAACCCACAATCTCTGCACTGTGAGGTCGACGCGTTAACCACTATATCACCGGGCCACCCTAGTCACAATTAGACTTGACAAATTTAGTGGAACACAGACGTCCACCAAGGCAGGGGGAAATGTGGGATCGGCGCCTGCTCACCTTTGACCCTAATCATCTCGAAAATTATTTGATGGATAACCATCATCATCACATAATGAACATCAATGTGTTTCACCGCTCCTCTCATGTAGTATTCCTTGTTACGTCAAAGGTAAGCTTTAATGCTTAAGCTTCGAATTTTAAGCTTTAAAATGTCGTCATGCATTCACTGCATTGAATGCATTAACACTTTCCATGAGACCTTCAGGTGGTACTTCACAAAGCCGTTGTAATCGGTTTCTAGGTTGCCCAGCTTTCATTCTCACCATGATCTTAGCTTTCAGGTCAGTTGCTGCCTCGCTCAGCATTTCATTCATTGGGGCTTGCCTCCCAATCTCTGGTATGACCTCCTCCTCTGATCTGGCAGCCTGGGGCCCTTCACCATGGAACCTGCGTTGTACCTCATCAATCTCAAGTTGTGACAGCAGTTGCCGTTTGTGGGTGTTGGAACACTGAGCTACTAGTTGTTTCGTGGTCAACCGTGACTGTGGGTTTCGAAGTAACCATTTAGCCCACATTCTCTGCATGTAACCCCTCTGACTAGGGTTGCTTGAGTAGTAGCATTCCAACAGAGCCATGTTATCGCATCTCGCCCATCTCCGCTTTGTTCCAGTAGCCCATTTTTCATCAAGGTGCTCTGGTTCCCCAGCACCTGACGCAGACCTTGTTTGGCCGGGCGACGTCTGAGCCGGCATGTCATTCATTTTATTGTCTCTCATCATTGTATGAGGTAGGCATTAGCGTGAAGGATCTTGCCCAAGGACCCACACGGCAAATCTGGTGTTATGTGCTCATTTTTGCCCCAAGTGGGATTCGAACCACCGTCTCCCGTACGCCAAACCGATGCCTTACCAACTGAGATATCCAGCCGCTTTTATATATAATGGAAATCATGTTTGAAATATAATTGATCAACATTGCAATTGAATAAAATTGTTGTTTTAAGAAGTATATGTTTTTTACCATGTACCCAGGCTTTTTAGACACCCTGTATAAGATTATCCTTGACTCTGACAGCCTGATGAAGAACACATACCCGTAGGATTCCCAACTCACCTCTCGTACCGTAGCTGTCATTTTGGGGATGTATATTTTTGCTGTTGTCATGTTGGTATGCAGGCAGAAGGTTTGGCTCCACCTCATGACTGATAACAATCGACCACGAATCACAACAACAAGCACAAACACACAAATGAGTCTGCTGCATTGCACGATTCACTCAAAGTGTACTTTGTGTCATCAAAAGACCATGTGGCGCTGCATTGCTCAGATCAAAAGTAGAATGTCACCTGGTAGACTTATTTCTTGGCTGGACATGATATGGCTTCATTCTTTCAGGACGCGATTGATCAGGGGTGCCCAAGTCCGGTCTTCGAGGGCCCCTATCAACCTCTTTTAGTGGTCATTTGTAGACATACTACTGTGTATGAAGCTGTTTGTTTTCTTTTAACTCTTTCAGGGACAGCGGTTACTACGGTGGAAATCTTATCATGTTATCTGGTTCCAGGGTGCATGAAAGGGTTAAAGACATTGGAAATGATGACAGTGACCTCTTTGCCTTTAGTTGATGCAGAACAGAACAATGAGTAAGTGTTCATGGTCATTATTTCATGCACATTGAATAATACAAAACCATATTTGAAGACACAGCTGTGGGCAGGTCAATTCCTCTCATAATTGTCTTTCTAATGAAATTCAAGTCCGCAATAGGCTTTGCATTGACAAAAAAAAAAAAGGCAAATCTGAAGCATACCAGACCTCTAACACAGCAAATAGGCGGAGGCTTTGAAGGGCTGCGGTCATTCTGGGGTGCATGTGTCAGGAAATCATGGCCGCTTATTGTAACTCGTCTATGTCCATGCTTTTTTATTGGATAACACAGGACCAAACAATGTCCAATTTTCCCACTGGCCACAAGTTTTGGCCATTAACTCGTATAGAACAACTTGTCATTTTGATTTGAGAATGTGATTCGTTAAGTTTTTATGCATTTTATGAAGCTTAAATAAAACCCAGCCCAGATGTGCTGGCTACATACAGGATATAAAAGTACCCGAAAGTCTCTTTTTTGCTTCAGTCTTCTTAACCTCTTTCTACAACTTTGCCACGTGAGCAATGTACACCATGATGCCTGACAGTAAATACGGAATAAGCACGGCAAGCTTTTTGCAAGGGATCATCCACACATCAGTGTTTATTTTCACCATTCTAGACTACAATTATATTAATTGCATGGTGAATATCTTACTTGTAACAGTTTACTCGAGAATTTAATTAGGATGCTTCCTTTGCTCTGCCCTTCTGTCTATTAACCTCGACTGCAACAGTGACTAACACAATGAGTCAAGTATGACGTCAAACCATTATGAGCTAAAATAAACTTTTTTCAGGACAACGAAAGCAATTTATGACATACAACTTCCTTACATGGCTAAAGGTTAGCTTTCAAAAACTTTTTTTTTTTGAGAGACAAAATATAACTTTACAAATTATATAATTTCACCCCTCATGCTATGCTTTGCATTAACCCCTTTCCAAAACACATAATTTGGCCACATGTGAATTTCAAGTATATTTAATGTCTTGATTTTAGAACAATAAATTGGATAGGACGAGATAAGCAGATGGTATCTCTCCCTGCATTTATTGTTTCTTTCAAATGGGCAACAGTGTCGCAAAAAGGTTGTTGCGTCATTTTGAATTTTTTTTTTCTCCCCCACATGGTTTCCTCACTTTAACATTCAATGTCATGAAACAAAGGTAAATACCAGATACTGATCTAAATCAAAATGTAATGATAAAAGTTGATTTTATTTATTAAGGGCAAAAAAATACTCACACCTTCCTTACCCTGGGTGAAAAAGTACTTGCCCTCTTTGTTAAATCATGAATGAAATGTGGCGAATCAAACTTTTGGGTTTTCACTGACCACATCCAACGCCGATTACCCCCAGATCTCTTCAGTCAAGAAAAATACTTAAATGGAACCATTCTGACAAACTGTGTTACGTGACTGATCAGACCCCAAGGTGGTAACAGAGCATTGGAAAACTTCACTTCTTTTTAACCAAGCCAAGGAACAAATAAAACTGTAAAATACAAAAGAGCAAAATCTGGGGATCAAAAACTGTTACCAAACACATAGTGAAAAGGACCAATCAAATGAACAGAGCACAACAATTAGTAATTTACAAAGTACCAAAACAACAGAATAATGAACATAATGCGCTACAAAAAAGTAGAATGTTACAGGTTATAAAGTACAAATAAATAATCACAAACAAAGCAGAGAAGAAAAAAAACCTTACCATCAGAAACAAGGAGAGCAGAATACAGTATTCTCCACATTGGAGCAAGCAAGGATGCACACAGCAAAATTGGAAAAAACAAGAATAATCCTGGTCCATCATGGTGTGTTGGTAAGGCTTAAAAGTAGGATTTAATTACTTACCCGCAGGTGTGCAACAGCTCAACTCCTCCCGAACTAACGGAATGCTGGGAAGCTAAAATGGTGTGTAATAATTTTTCATACCACAGCAAGGAGAGTTGTGAAAACAATACATTAATAACATGAAAACATTAAAACACCAAAACAGTCGTGAATCTCATGCTCAGTCAAAAGCCAAATCAAAATGTGTTTTCAGACAACTTTTAAAGATGAGCAAAGAGGGAGGTTGCAAAAAATTTCGCATTCGTTCCAAAAATAATTTGCAATGGAGAGGCTCGATCCTCTCTGAGCCTCCGCTTTGTCCTCAGCACTTCCAAAATCTGGTCCGATGACCTGGAGCATGTGCGTAGGAGTGGAGGAACTCAGAGAGGTAGGTGTTGTGAAACCATTTGAAGATTTGACAACAAATAAATGAATCTTAAAAAGAACTCTCTACGGGGAGCGAGAGAAGGGATGCAAGGGTTGGCGTTATGTGCTCCTTCCGATGAGCACCAGTTAAGAAGCAGGCAGCAGCATTTTGGACCAACTGGAGATGCTCAAGGGAGGATTGGTTGATTCCACAATAAAGTGAATTCCAGTAATCCAGTAATCCAGATGAGATGTATCAAAGCATGGATTATTAATCCAATGTGCTGTTGAGAGAGGAGAGATTTAGCAAGCTGCCTAAAATAAAAAAGCTGCTTTAACCCTTGTGCGTTGATTTTTTTTAACGACACATCGGACAAAGGCACCATAATGGAATGGTGGCTTTAAAGTGTAATATCAAAGTCATTTCTGAATCTTTTTTTTTCTTGCGACCACTCAAAATGTTCAGTGGCGTCAGAACTATCCATACATATATAGTTTCTATTTACTTATTGAGGTTGGCGCCCTCTATGGACATCAAAGCAATAAAAAGCAGTATTGTGCTATGGGTATAAGTAACTATCAACAGCATATAAGTAAAAAACAAAAACATTGAATTTGGAATATTCAATATGGACAAGTTAGCGCCTTCAACATGTTAATAGATCATGACATCATTTTAGTTAGTACGTCAACAGTCCTGTTATGGGATGTTTTGGTCCACAAGGGTTAAACAACAGCACCAATTTGTTGGTCCAAATTTAAATTCACTGTCCAGTTTGAGACTCAGATTTGAAATTGTTGGATTAAAATAAGGCACCGGGGGGCCCCAAATCAACAGGATGGGATGTAAAAGGGCTACTGAGAGCAAACACTATAAATTCTGCACCACAACTTTCTTTTCACTGAAATTCAAGAAATTGAAAGCCATCCAGGCCTTGAGTTCCTCCAGTCAAGACAAAAGTGGTCTCAATGTCTCAAAGCGGAACATCCATCTGATAGTCATCCGCATATGAGTGGAAGGAAATACCGTTTTTTCTTAAAATGGAACCCAAGGACAGCAGATACAATGAAAACAGCAGATACATCAGAATTGAACTCTGTGGAACACCATACGCTAGTGGGGCAGTGCAGGACTCAGAGCAACCAAGGCTATGCATCACTTTCAAACCTGACTGGAAAATCTCCATTGTGGCTCTCCGGCAGAGCCGATGACTGGTAGCAAGCACGTATAAATCCATATATTCGGGAACGAGCAGAGATGAACCATGTTTTACAACCCATTTTAGCTTCGCCTGGTGACTGCTGCGTTTGCCGCGGCAATGCTTCCACCATGAAAGAAGCACGTGAACACGGGAGCAATCAGTCAGAATGTCTGCCGGCAACTGAGGCAATGTCTTCTCCTCACTATGCTCGACTGCACTTGAACCTCCGACGTTGTGTTGAAAGTCCAATAAATATTGGCAATCATAAACAAGCAGAGACTCTGTCAGTATAGCACCTAGCACTGTGAACAGAAAATAAAGCTGAAGCAACTGGATGGTCGCCACACAGTGCTTCATTGTTCTCCTTCTTGCTTGCTTTTTTGATATGGAGAAACAGGGTGAAAATTACAACCACAGCAGAGTTCCAAGGTGAAAAAGAACATAAAACCTCATCTTACTCAAGCAAAATAAAACTATATATATATATATATATTTATATACTGTTGGTATGATGTTCTTTTTTTGAAATGCTGTGTAACATGTATGGCAGCTCTAATGAGTCACACACCTTACATTTCATGTCAGTCCATAGAATAGTTTTCCAAATGTCTTTGCAACCATTATATGTGTGTGTGTGTGTGTGTGTGTGTGTGTGTGTGTGTATGTATATATATATATATATATATATATATATATATATATATATATATATGTGGGTGTGTGTGTGTGTGTGTGTGTGTGTGTGTGTGTGTGTGTGTGTGTGATCAGTTTGCACGCGCACGTGTGTGTGTGTGTGTGTGTGTGTGTGTGTGTGTGTATGTATATATATATATATATATATATATATATATATATATATATATATATGTGTGTGTGTGTGTGTGTGTGTGTGTGTGTGTGTGTGTGTGTGTGTGTGTGTGTTTCAAAAAAAGAACATCATACCAGCATTTCAAAAAAAGAACATCATACCAACAGTCAAACCTGGAGGTGGTGGAGTGATGCGATGGGGCTGCATTACTCCTTTAGGACCTGGACGACTTGTTGTGTTTGATATAACCATGCTCTTGAGTG
>CAAKHF010025618.1:45839-57775 GCA_901007745.1 Hippocampus kuda | reverse complement strand
CCCCCCCCCCCCCAAAAAAAACTTTTCCATCAATCAGATCAAATCAAATTAATGTCTACTATCATTTTGGTTGTCAAAGCAAAACGTAAGGGTGCCGGTGCCGGCCGATACGCAGGTCAGACGCGAGTAACAACTTGAATTTGGCGTCTTGGTGATGAAGTGGTGCCTGCACCGGGGACAATCGAAATCATGCTATTGATCTGGCTCGATGGGAACTCGCGTGCGCGATGCAATTTACGTTTGCCAGCACTCCGAGCTCCTTCACCAAGTCGCCATGGTATTGAATCATGGCCGTGCCTTCGGGCTGAGACAGGACCGCCCCCTCAAAACAGGCTCCTTTCAACAAAGTCCCATCATTTTTTTATTCTTGTGCTCTTTTGACCCAATTGTGCGGCAGACCTTTGATGACTGTTTTAAAGTGTGATCCAAAGCGTGCCTCCCTTTTTACAGCTTCTTCAATCAACAAGGCCTCCTTCAACCGTTCCGGCACCAAATTGCAAAAGGGTCCGTCGTTCGATGCCAGCGGGTAGGTCGCTGCAAATGTCTGAACCGTTCCATTCGCGTTGCTTCCGTTTCCCTTCCGATTGATCCAATCCCGATCGGTTTGTCTCGGCAGTGGTCAGCCCCCCGTCGACTGGGCCGTCCCTCAGTCGTCGAGGCTCAAATACAGGCAGCTGTTCAACTCCCATGACAAGATGATGAGCGGCCACCTGACCGGTGCGCTCTCCGGCGCCGACAAACTTGTCCTTCGCATGCGCCTGGAGCGTGTCCATTGATTGGCTTTTGGCCCTTTGCTTTTTGTGCAGGTCCGCAGGCGCGCACCATCCTCATGCAGTCCAGTCTTCCTCAGGGCCAGCTGGCCTCCATATGGTCACTACTTGAAATTTCGACGCCTCATTTCAAACTCGACCCGCTAATAACTGCAGCGTAAAATGTCTTCTCTGGACAGGAGCCTGTCGGATATCGACCAAGATGGGAAGCTGACGGCGGAGGAGTTCATCTTGGCCATGCACCTCATAGACATGGCCATGTCCGGCCTGCCTCTGCCCCCCGTGCTGCCACCAGATTACATCCCCCCGACTTTCAGGTGCATGTCACATCATCGTTTTTGTATTTTTGGGCATTTGTCGTTGAAGTTTAAGAAGTCAAGAGTTCACCAAGTGGATTTCAAGAATACAACTTGACTGTAGTATTGCACCTTTAATTCTCTGGAAGGTGTCTTTTGTTCAAAGAATCCAATAGGACATTATTCCTGTCTGAATACGCCTTTTGTTCTGGGGAGGACAAAACTTAACTCGTGCAGAGAGGTCAGATTTAGGTGATGGTCAGAATCACGTTCGACCTTTTAATTGGCCCAAAGGTAGAATGGAGTAATTGCTTTACTTTGGCAACGACTGCGACATCAGCCTTGTGCACCGCTGGACTCTTTTCCTTGTTCCTGCCACCATCTTAAATAGGGTCGACTATTGCTGTGTAGACATCGGCGACACGACGAAAGGCCGTTTTGTGTTCTGCCTGTTGCAGGCGTGTGCGAAGCGACAGCGTGCAGTCGGACCAGAAGAGCGTCCCTGAGGAGCTCGAGGAGGAGGTGGAGAGCAACCAGGACAAGAAACTTCCAGGTTGGCAAATGTACTCGACTGATGGCAACCAGTTTTTAAACATAATGCCGCTGAGAGGATAGCAGTGGCACCGTGCCAAGCAAGTTCTCTTCTGGTGGCACGGGAGGCCAGAAAAGAGTTGTTCACCACCGAGTGGAAGTTAAGAGCGGCTCCTCGCTTGACGGTACAAGCAACAAATGAGCTTGTGAGCTTTTGAACAGTGCCCAGTGCACGACTTTGAGCGGGAGTTCAGAGTTTCTTAAGAAGGTGGGCAGAAAGGAGCTTTGGACATGTTGAAGAAGATACACGCATGTTTTGAAGAATGCATTTTTTGCAAGTGTTCTTCACTTGTATAAAAGTGGGTCTCCACGTGGTGGTGCTGGCCCCCGTGTGACAACAAAGGAACTGCTTCAGCCGCAACTAAAATAGAATCCGCCGAAGAGTGACGTGACACAAACTAGACGCAGCTTCCTTGTTTGACTCTCTCAATCCTCAAAAAGATGCGTTTGTGTTGTTGTTACTCTGTCTTCGCTGCCCCCACAGTCACGTTTGAGGATAAGAAGCGGGAGAACTTTGAGCGAGGGAACCTGGAGCTGGAGAAGCGACGTCAGGCCCTGCAGGAGCAGCAGAGGAAAGAACAGGAGAGGCTGGCGGCTCTGGAGAGAGAGGAGCAGGAGAGGAAGGTCGCTCAGCGCAAACCACAGAAGGATCACAAGCGAGGGAGCCAAAGGTGCCGGAGCAAATAAGAGCCGGTTTTCTTGTCTCTCTCTGCGTGTCAGGAGCGCGAGAGGCTGGAGCAAGAGAGGAGGCGACAGCAGGAGTTGGAGAAGCAGCTTGAGAGGCAGAGGGAGCTGGAGAGGCAGCGAGAAGAGGAGAGACGCAAAGAAATCGAGAGAAGAGAGGTGAGATGGAAACGCAGCGGCAGGGTTATTTTGTGGAATCTGATGCGGTTTCTCTCAACCCGTATTGAGCCGGGGCACATATTTCCCATTGGAAAAGTCTCTTGGCGTGCCACCAAAGCTATACGGTGCGACCTTGATTTATGAGTGAGCCAATTCAGACTTTGTTTTTTGTTTAGCTTTTTTAACAATCCAGCTACAAGATAGTACTCATCTTCATCCACCTACACACCGTAAACTATTCCTCTACCTTCCTCTGCCGGTACAAGAAGGTCGACCGCAATGGCCTCTTTAATGTATCGCCCATGTGTGGTCCAGGCTGCTAAGCGCGAGCTGGAGCGGCAGAGGCAGCTGGAGTGGGAGCGGCAGCGCCGCCAGGAGCTTCTGACTCAGAGGAACCGAGAGCAGGAGAGCATCGTTCTGCTCAAAGCCCGCAAGAAGACCCTGGAGTTTGAACTGGAGGCCCTGGTAATCCAACACCACACAACAAGCTGGAGATGATGCAGAACTCATCATCAGGAAGGAGCGGAGCAGCTAATTGTGTGTTTTCTTTAGCCTAATGACTTTTGGATGAGATGAATGCAATTAGTTGCTTCCTTCCGCGCCGCAGAACGACAAGAAGAGCCAGTTGGAGGGCAAGCTGAAGGACGTGCGCTTCCGTCTGTCGGCTCAGCGCAGGGAAGTGGAGCAGACCAACCAGGCCCGGGAGACGCGCATCGCCGAGATCACGCTGTTGCAGCAGCAGCTGCAGGTATGCTCCGAAACCCCCACGCGGCTCTTTGTCTTGATTACGGCGAGGTGCCATCCACTTCAACACTTGATCATGTCACTGCAGGACTCCCAGCACTGGCTCGGGAGTCTCATTCCCGACAAGCAGAGTCTCAACGACCAGCTCAAACAGGTTCAACAGAACAGCCTGCACCGTGAGTAGTTTAAAAAAAAAAAAAAATTAGCTGTCTCGAAACCCAACTATTCCCAACTTCTTGTGTGTGGCCGAAGCAATTTCTTCTCATCGCAGGTGAAAATCTGACCTCCACTAACTTGTGTGCAGGCGACAGTCTTTCATCGCTGCAGAAAGCCGTGGACCAGAAGGAGTCCAGCAGACAGCAGCTCAGAGAGCAGTTGGACACAGTGGAGAGGGAAACCCGGGCCAAGCTGCTCGAGATCGATGCGTTCAACACTCAGCTGAAGGTAGACACAAGGACTCAACTACTTTGGCTTGACATCCGTCCGTCGGTGTGCGCGTCAACCGTGTTTGCCCGTCTCTCGATTGAAACAAACGCACGAAACCGTGTACACTCCATGCGTGGTCTGGCGTGTTTGCCCAAATCTGCAGCAAAAGCAAAACATCTCACCACATCGGGCCTCTTTGCAGGGTCAACCCTCCTCACTTTCCCCCCTCCCCCTTTTTCCTCCACCTTTGTGCAAAAGCTCCTTGGGTCAGGCCCAGATGAAAAGATGCTGCCTTTCAAACATGGGAAAGGACAGCATTGCTTCAAACGGATTTGACTCCACTTTAAAGAAGCAGCATCGCTGCGGATGCAACTCTCGTGTCTTTGCGAGTCCCCCAAACGTGGTTAGTGGCCGGTTGCTTGAAATAGCGCTGCCGCAAAGGATTATGGGTCGCAAATATTGATTTCCCTTTCGCAAAAGTTGTAAGTCATGCTAAAGCTCAGTGAAAGGTTCCATTGCAAGCACCTTTCCTAAGCACTGTTAGAATCCCAACAACCTTTCTTCCCAGTGCTTCCAGGTCATCAATTAGCCAAATAGGTTGATGCGCTGGACTAGTACTCGTCTGCATTTGATTTCCTTATTCAACTCACTCTTAACGCAGCAAGTTTAGGCATGGATTGATCAGTGTATCTATGTTTTTGTGTGTGTTTATGTATAGTATATGAATAGTGGTTGCTGCAGAATTCAGGTGTCTTAATTTCACCAGCTGAGCGGGGAAGATGGAGGCTTTGGTGCATTTACTGTCCAGTGTTTGAGGCAAGATAGAGAGATGTGGACTCGGAGTCCCAGTAAATTGAAATCTTATTTTTGAAGACTCATCAAATGTGGCTAGTCACGGCGATGTGGATGCATATTGCTCGTAAACCTTCACAGCAGCACTCATTATGCGGTGGAGTAAAGAGGATGACCTTTGACCCGCCTCCCTTCCATCTTCCTTTTTGACTCCCCTTCAAACTCAGCGCATTGCTACATTGCTCTTCTGTGGCCTCCTAACCCGTCACCTTGCCCGTCGCCTTCTCTCACCCCGCCCGCCCGCTCGGTCAACCTTGAGCGAGGATTGCACAATGAACACTTCCTTCTGTTTTCTACTCCTTTATTTATTCCCCCCCCCTTCCACACTGTCCCCCTTTTTTTTGCTCCATTGCCCACACCAGTCTCTGTGTGAGTTCTATGCCAGCCACTGTGCCAGGATAGAAGCCCTGCGACGACAGCTTGACGACAAGCAGAGAGGGAGACAGGTAGAGCACACTGCCGCTGCTGGACTGGGGTGGTACTGCGACTGGGGATGCCGCCTGATTGCTGAGGATTAAAAAAAAACAAAACGTCAAATTATTAAAAATACTTTTCCAGGTCATAAAACAGTTATTTGAAAAAGATACTAGACTTTAACAAAACTCAATGCGGCTCTGCTTCCCTTTTGCCTTCAACATGATGCCTTGCAAATGGGAAATCCTCAACCAGCCTAGCTGCCAAGGCATGTAAGTTAGATGTGGTTAGTTTGTTTTTCTAAATTAATTAAGTTTTCCATCATATGTCCCCTTTAAGTCTTTGTGAAATAACTTTTCACAGGCTCTCAATGCTCAGTGATGTTTTGGTAGCCTACAAAAAGCACTGCATTTTGCCACTATTTGGTCCACGGTGTTCATAGGATAATATGAGGAATTTGGTCATTGCCATAGAAAAGCAGAGCAGTAGCATCAACACATACCGGCCCAGGTTGCTTTGGCTTTGTCGCCTTCGCTCAAGCTTGACAATGCATGCACTGACCCTGGTGTGCTGTGTGTTTGTTGCGTGCTCAGGGGACGACATGCGCTCAGGCGGGGGGAACACGTGGCTTCAACGTCACGAAAGTTGTGATTTGTACATGAGTTTAGCGTCACATCCACCCTTCCCGGCATTTCCATTTCAGCCCCTTCCTCACCTCTTTGCTTCATCTTTTCTCTTCCGCCTCTTTGCCTATTCACATCTCCGTGTCCTCTGGTTTCATTTGTGGCGCAAGCAGTCGTGAAGTGTTTGCCGATTACTCTTGAAGAGGTTATTGTCCTCGCAGTGCTACGTGCGTCAGTGTAGAGTCAAAGCAGAGGGAATTTCAATGTGCTTCAGTGTGTGCTTGTCAAGTGTACAGTGGCCTTTTCGCTGTTTGTGAAAGTGAAAGGGCAAATTTCCACCGCGAATGTGCGCTGCCTTTAAAGTGACTATTACACTTGAATAGCATTTCAAAGTGCTTGCAAACGTCTTCAAGGACTAAAAATAGGCCACAGTAAACAGCTGTCAGCTAAATGCACACATACGCAATGTCTGTTACCCATACGTACACGTCAACGGTTCCGATGATGAAGAATTACTGTCCCGTTGGACTCGGGTGTAGAAGACGTTGATGGCGTACATGCCGAGTGACAATACGTAAATCGATGCGGCGATGTCCTGCTGAGCTGTTGCTCCGGATTCCACTGGTTTGCATGCCGTGCTTAGCCCTCGTTTGATTAAACCATCGTGAGGCGAAGCAGCTGACGCGGGGGCCGCTAACTTAGCCATCCTCTCCCACCGATGTTCAATGACAAACTAACACGGCCGCTGTTGGATTTGGGATTGGCTGAGCAAAACAGCCTTCTGCTTTTCCAGCGCGGACGTTTGACTGAGGGGACATCTGGCTGGTTGGGAGGGGGGATAAAAATAAAAAATCCCTGAGTATGTGAACTTGCAAATGCCGAAGCACAAATAAGCGGGAGTCCACTGTATTCAGAAATGCATGCATGGCACAGTGTGTCCCTCACTTTCTGTTGCGGGAGGAGTTTAAACCATCAGTCTCCTCAGTCGAATCAAGTTTAGTCTGCCTGATTGACAGATGACTTCTCGAATGGCACAGTTGGTTTTCATAACTGCACACGGGTCCCTGAACTAATCCATATTGCTGTTGCTGCCGCCGTCGCCGTTGCTGTTGTTGTCAGTGGTAACCCGTGGCAACCAGCCAATCCGATCCCACTCCCTCCTTACCGCACTGTGTTCCTGTATCACCCGTGTCGCCTCGCAGGAGCTGAGAGAGATCCACAGCCGGCAGCAGAGACAGAAGCAGAAGGAACTGGAAGGGGAGGCACACTCGATGAGGCACGCGCACACGCCCATTGACAGGGAGTCTGCCGAGCTGCAAGAAAACAGGTAGGGCTCCAAAACAGCAGAGGAGTGCCAAGAGAAGACTTAGTAAGTGTTTTAAATGAGACATTGTTGCCAAGGAAAGAGAATAGAAGCGTTTTCACAGATAAAAATGCAAATATGGAACAGGATCTTGCCATATTTATATCCTAGCCACGAAAAAGTCACCTTCTGTACGTCAGGGTGTCCTCAGACAAATCTCTGGCTTGGAGCAACGACGACGACGCAGGAAGTTCCTCCCTGAAGGCGCCGAGCCCCGCTTCCACCTCGCACAGCTGGCTCAACCGAGTGACCCAGGAGGAAGAGGAGAGGAAAAGCCGAGGCCTGGGCGAGGACGCAGAGGGCCGCAAGACTGCCGCATCCTTGGAGGAGAAGGATGAGGACGCCCGGGGAAAGAAGGACACGCAGGAGAAACTCAATAAGCTCTTCAGCCAGCCCACCGATCCCTGGGCCTCGTCAGGTCGGTTGAAAGCGACGCGCTGCTGTTGGACATTCTGAGCATGGCCGTGGAGCAAATTCCACCTGTAAACCGAGACACCGCTGTAGTTTAGTCGCCAATTATCGGACTTGGAAATTGCTTGTCTGAAACCTGTGTGAGACGTGACCCGACTTTGACCGGAACCTCCGTTTGACTGTCCTACTTGACTTTTGACTTGCTTGACCAAGTCATGCCTTGACCTGACTCGCTTGCGATTTAAATTCTTGACTGGCTTGATCTTTGCCACAATAACTTGGAACTTGAAGGTTAAGACTTGAGACGGATGTTAGACTTGCACATATTATTTGACTTAAGCGAGTCAGTCGTTTTTCCTTTGAACGGCAGAAAAGACTCCCGTGGCGAGCCTCTTTGAGCAGAAGGCAGCAGGCAGCGGCTTCGAGCCGCAGCAGCAACAGCAGCAGGCCCCGAAGGTGGTCTACTACAGAGCGCTGTACCCGTTTGATGCTCGCAGCCACGATGAGATCAGCATCACCCCCGGGGACGTCATCATGGTACGAAGTATGCACACCACTCGGCACCCCCAATCAATGAAATGCTGTACCAATAAACCCTGATCAAATTGGGCACGATCTTTTTGATCACTATAATCGTCAGATGAAAGCAGAATCAGAATCATCTTTCTTGGCCAAGTATGAAGAACACACAAGGAATTTGTCTGCGGTAGTACAGGCTAAACTAGCATCGGCATAAACAAGGACACGACAAATAATGTTCACAGTGTTTCAATCCTCGCTTCCAACTAGTAGAAAGACTGTTGATGTCATCGTGTCAAATAAATGTCGATTACAGTAGGGACAGCTGCAAACACGGTACATTCCGAGTTGCGTTTGTATGCGTGTGTATAACGCTTTGCTCTCTTCCTTACTGTGCAAACTGAAGGTGAAGGGGGAATGGGTAAGTGCCCGGCCTGGTCTGGCCCAGTGTTGGCGACCTCGTCAGCTCATTGTCACTCACGTTTGTCCACCCGCCATTTGAATGCCTCCGACCGGCTCGATTATCTTGTATTTTATTTGTGTCTGACACGGCGTCCCGACTTCATTGGAATTGGCTCTGTGGTACTTTACATAGATTGTCATTGCGCATGTCACAGTGCGAGGCAGTGAAATGCAATCTGCATCTTAGAAGTACATAGCTGTATGTAATAAAGATGAATATGCACAGGTTGCGAAATTCATTATTCATCTATTTACAGTATAGTGTAGCTGTAGGCCAATATTTAGACTCGTACCATTTCACATCCCTGACAGTATTACACCCCCCCAAAAATCATACACATGATCATATTTAAGCATTTATTTTGTTACGGGCACTCTCATGCACTGAACGTGACTCTCTGTTGAAACTGGCGTTACCATACAGAACTATCTTGCGTCTCTTCCTTTTCTGCACATAGCACCTTTGAAAAGGAAACATTGATCCACCGTTTCCCGGCTGGTACATGACCAGACCTCTGGATTCAGTTTGCACCTCACCGTCTTTTGTGTCCCGACAGGTGGACGAGTCTCAGACGGGTGAGCCCGGTTGGCTGGGTGGAGAGCTGAGGGGACGAACCGGGTGGTTTCCGGCCAATTACGCAGAACGGATACCGGACAGCGAAGCGCCCGTCAGCCTGCGGGCGCCCGCCTCCACCACGCCGACTTCGGCCCAGCAGCCCGACAGCACGCCGCCTCCCGCGCCCGGGCAGACCTCATCATCCACGTCGTCCGCCAACAGTAACTGGGCCGACTTTAGCACCACGTGAGGGTTACAGTTGACGCTTTGCTCCCACATACCCGCATTACCGTCAAGTTCATTTACCGCCGCAAAAACACTCTCTGACCCCCCAAAAAATCCCTGCAAATGGTGACCAAAGGCAGAAATCAAGTCAACTGTGACGTTTGTGGCTTTGACGTCATTTTCAGTCAACAGCATGTGGAAGAGCAGCATAAAATGGCAGCCCGCTGAGTTGGCGAAATATGGGTAGATTAGTCTGCCAAATTCTTATTCCACAAATGCAATCTTAGAGACAATCTTAAAGTGTTTTAGAGGTGTGGCATTTTTTTTCTTTTTTGTTGTTGTACTGGTGCATTCCATAGACCGCACGTGACAGCAGTTTTGATATATGTTGTGAACATTTGCAGCTGGCCATCAAACATGAGCAGCCAAATGGATAGCGAGGGATGGGACGCATGGCCCACCTCCTCGGCCGCTCAGAATCCGTCCCTCAGCGTCCCGTCGGCTCAGCTGCGGCAGCGCTCGGCCTTCACGCCGGCCACCATGACCACGGGCTCCTCGCCATCTCCCGTCCTTGGCCAGGGGGAGAAGGTGGAGGGTCTGCAGGCTCAGGCCTTGTACCCCTGGAGAGCCAAGAAGGACAACCACCTCAACTTCAACAAAAATGAGGTCACCATCATCTCAACTTTTTTTTTTTTGTCTTATTGTAGGACATGTGTGCTGTTCGGAACCAAATTCCTTATTTTTATTGTTCCGCCCACTTTTTTGCTCTTCCACCCCTTCAAACTTGTGGCTCGCAAATGCAGTGGTGCCTTGATTTCCAAGTTGACCACACTCGGCAGACACATGCAATTTCTACAAAAAGTGCATTCTCTTGTTGTGTTGTAGTGTTCTCCTTTTTTTTTTTTTTTTTTTTTTTAAATGGCACATCATTGCATCATAGATTATAACAGTGCTGGAGCAGCAGGACATGTGGTGGCTGGGAGAGCTCCAGAGCGGACAGAGGGGATGGTTCCCCAAAAGCTACGTGAAGCTCATCTCTGCCACCGCGCCGCCCCCACTTGCGCTCGCCGCGGCAGCTCCGACGGCAGCCCCAATCGCAGCGCCGGTCGTTTCCTCGGCACGTGGCAAAAACACAAGGTACGCACTTCTTCACCAAGCTACCGAATTTCACTTGTTAATTAGTGCGCTTATCTGCTCCTTATTGTGGTGCACGCAACAGACAGGTAGCCAAACACAAATAACCTCTCCACCGCCACGTCGACAAGTTCTTGGATAAAAAAAAAAAAGAATGTGTCGCCTGACAGAAGTCACTGCTTAGCTGGCCATCCCACAAAGCTCAATGCAGCTCTGCGTGCCAAAGCAGCCTGTGGGGCGCGGTTACGTCAATTGTCAAAGTGTGACCTCGCCAGCGGCAACAGACTCGTTTTGAAAACTAGACAGCAAAAGGTTGCTTCATTTCACACGTGCTTGACGCGAAGCCGGTCCTGAAACCGACAATTCGACAGTCACTTTTCAGTCCTTGGTGCTCCTTTCTCCTCCTTTGCCCTTCAGTGAATGTGTGGTGTCAGAGAGTCCCCCAAACGGAAAGCGCCCTTCACCCGCCCCGTGCAAGCCCTTGGAGTCAGGAGAAGGTAAGCCAGACTTTCCAAATTGCGTGCATGCGTGCCACTCGCTTTTGCTCTCGCGTGTGCGTTTGCATAGAGTACGTGGCCATGTACACGTATGAGAGCAGCGAGCAGGGCGACCTGAGTTTCCAGCAAGGAGACGTCGTCATGGTGTCCAGGAAGGAAGGCGACTGGTGGACCGGCACGGTGGCGGGCAAGACCGGGGTCTTCCCCTCCAACTACGTCAAGCCGCGAGATGCCTCATCAGAGGTGAGGGAAGGACTGCTGCACGGGATGAGCTGATCATGTCTTGGTGAAGCAGCATGTGACTCGGAATCGCCGGTGATTTCTTTTTTTCTTTCTCCAGTCTTTGGGAGCAGCAGGAAAAACGGGAAGCCTTGGCAAGAAACCAGGTGATTTAATCATGACCGCATCTTTTTCTTTCTAGTATTTGAGGCTGTTCATCAGATCTGACCGCTTCATGATCTTCTTTCTTTTTCCACCATCTCTTCATCAGAGATCGCCCAGGTGATCGCCCCCTACTGCGCAACGGGAGCGGAACAGCTAACGTTAGCGCCAGGCCAGTTGATCCTCATCCGGAAGAAGAATCCGGGCGGCTGGTGGGAGGGCGAGCTCCAGGTACAAAAACGCCACTTGGAAAGCAAGAGACGCCGCAGTAATACAGCCTACGATTTCAAAGACTATTTGCACACTAGGTGCAGTTTAACCCAAGGGGATAGCGTAGAAGTAAGTCTCAAGTCCTCATTTAGTTCACACTGGAGCTGAACTACAGGGAAGATCGACAGCTCGGACGCAGTTGATGTGTTTCAGTAGCACCTCGCGCCTTGCACGTGTTGCAATCATGCTCGTGAGATTTGATAGGCTTCGGAGCACCTTGGTAGGTTGCATTCGCTGTGCGTGATGCCGTTCTTCATCTGACATTCTGCGCTCCAGGCTCGGGGGAAGAAGCGGCAAATCGGATGGTTTCCGGCCAATTATGTCAAGCTGCTCAGCCCCAGCACCAGCAAGACCACGCCCACCGAGCCCACGCCGCCAAAACTGGTCCCCGCCAACACTGGTACACACACACACACACACACGTACACAAACACGCACACACGGAAGGGGTTACGCCGTTCTCTCATTTGCTGACACCCACGTCACTCACAAGGCCAGGCCCCACCTTTTAAAGCTTTAACACCCTCCAAGTCACAGATGCGACAGTAGAACGTTAGAA
>CAAKHF010025618.1:14702-34146 GCA_901007745.1 Hippocampus kuda | reverse complement strand
GGAGCCCAAAGGAGACACACTTAGGTGGTTGCATTCTATTAGTTCACCACAAAATTCTACACACTGTACCTTCAATTTTTTTATTTGTGAATAATTTTGTTTTTGCAAGGGCTGCTGTTGCTTCAATTAGCCACACATCCAACCTCTGGTGTCCTTGGGTTGCTCCAGAGAGCTGGCGTGTACTGTATTCGTGTTCCTACTGCTCTTGTCGTGCGGAGTGGACTGGAGAGGGACGTGCATGGAACACACACACTCGCACACACAGAAATGGACTGCATGAATGTTGTGTACTGTATTACATTTCCCTCACACTGTAAACAACCAACGGTTACCTGAGTGACCAGCCACTGTCCAATCAGACGTGGATGAGCCAGTTTTGTGTGTCTTCACAATGAGAAAATGTCTTAACCCTGTATTTTCCTCTCGACCCCCTCGTAGCCCCTCACACTGTACTAAAAGTAAGCTAATGAGCCGCTCATACTGTCCGCCTTCCAGGCTGCTGTAGAAATACTGCTGAGAAAACAAACTGAAGAGTTATTACATGACCGCTAATGGACGATAGAAGACGGACATCGCTCTGTCTAGATGAAGATGTACGTACCTTGTCTTTTCAGTGTTAATAAAATTCAAAAGAAACTTGAGTTGGACCAACATGTTGTCTATTTGCGTTGTAATTCAACCCACGCACTCACACCGTTTGCATTAGGAAAATTAATTTTTCTCATGTTTGTTTGTTTTTTGGCTTGTTTTTTTATTCCCCCCTTCATTTTCTACCCATGGGGCGGCATGGCTCAGTGGTAGAGTGATCGTTTCCCACAGGCCATTGCGACCATGTCGACGTGTCCTTGAGTAAGGTACTGAACCCTTAGTTGCTCCTGATGATGTGCCGTCAGGAGGTGAATGAACTAACTGTGTAAAGAACTTTGAGTACACGACATAGAAAAGCGCGAGATAAGTGACAGTTCATTTTCCATGAGGTTAATTAATTTACTCTTGTTTATAAAAGTTTTGCCGATGATGGTTATTAACTTGGTTTCATTTTTCACCAATGAGAGTAATTAACTTATGTGTGTGTGTGTTTTTTTTTTATAAAGATTTCGCCCATAATGATAATTGAATTACTTTCTTTGACCCATGCTTGTCGCACAAGAAAATTAAGAACTTTATGAAATACGAGCAAGCCTTTAGTCCCCTCGTTTAACAGCAGGTGGAGTTGGAGATATGTATTGGACTCGTTCGTCTTCTCATCACGACTCTGCGGCATTGCTGTGCTATATTTGTCATTCACATGCAGTCTTTATATTTTTTTTCACATCCAGCACCGCTGCTTGCTGTTGTTTTATAGGCGAGTTGCCAAATCCGTCAGCCACGACAATTACGAATCGTCCACCGTTCTTCTTTTATCCTGACCTACTTTGGTCCAACGTAAAAATGTCGCCCGAGGTCGAAAACGCTCATCTTTTCTTTGCCTTCAAGCCCAGATGTCAAGAGTTTTAGAATGGCCAGAATGTCCCCGAACGTCCCTCCGCTGATGACGTCAATTGATTTCGGGATGGCCATTCATTTCGCCTGTTCAAACATCACTGTAGCTTCCGTTTTAATAGAACTGGAATGAACGTGAACACACGACCTCCGCGTCTCCCCATTTTGTCACACCGAAGCACCCAATAATTGGTAATAGATGCTATCTTTTAGCCGCGCTTTAGGACGATCAGCACACCCCTTTGACTACAGTACTGCAGTGATTTCATGAGATCTGATCAACATGCACGGTGTTGCCGTTTTTGTCTTCATGGCCACACATACATTCCCGTGCACGCAAATATTTGCTTTTACGTGTTCGTGTTTTGCTTTGGCGGTTGAACGCAGCGTCTTGTTCTACGTTTTATATGCCAGTAAATCAGGTGGCACCGATGCAAACAGCGACACCAACAGCATTGGCAATCGCACCGCGTCATTTTGAGTGCTTTTAAGTGGTTTCGCGTGAACGGGAATTTTCCCGCACGGACTCTTATCAACGGTTGAATCAATCAAACGTCTCCGCGAGAACGGAGGTTCGTTCGTATGCGCCCACGCGCACGCTCGCGCCGTCATACGTGCGCGTGACACACCTTCGGTTAGCCGTCAGGCTAACATTAAGCTAAATTTCCGGTGGGCGCGCGCCGGGCTCGGGCTGTGACTTCGGTGTTATGCGGTGAGGCGAGCGAACGAGCGAGAGTCCGCCCGCGACTGTCCCCCTTCGGCCGACCATCGGGAGCCGCCATGGAGTGCCGCGTCCTGTCCATCCAGAGCCACGTCGTCCGAGGATACGTGGGCAACAAGAGCGCCTCTTTCCCGTTGCAGGTAGAAACCAAGTGAGCCAAGCAGCCTCCGCTTCCTCGCATCCATGAAGCGACGAGTGGGGGACCTTGACTGACATTTCATGTGTGATGCTCCTTTTATTGATTTATTCGCCACCCTCCCTTACAAAATGTGCCATCGCATCGCACGTCGTGACTAAACGAGCGAAAATCAAAGTTTGTCTTTGGCCACAAACGAGTCGTGACGAACCCCGTCGCTCGGTTTGATTTTTCATCGCTGTCCGTTTTGAGTTTGTCCTCCTGGAAGCGACAGCCTCCAAAATGACGTTTCCTTTCCCTCCAAGCTGTCACTCACGACTCCTCATCACCTTTTCTTCATGTTGTCATTGAGTCAAACCTTGGGGGTCCCACGTTGAAACGGACATCAATGTCCATCGTGACAAATGGAACACTGCTTTTGGGACGGACGGTGCTTGTATGTGTTTAGATCGGTCCCAGGTAGCGAGTGGAACCTGTTAAGGTCACTTGTTCCATTGCGGGAGACGGTTGAGACACAAATTGAGGAGAATTGGTACCATTTTATGTCAAGCCACCATTTTTTTATAGTGCTAGTCCTCACGAGGGAACTCGGGTGACTTTGAGTCTATCACAGCTGACTTTGGGCAAGAGGCTGGTTACACCCACGACTGGTCGCCAGCCAATCGCAGGGCATATATGGAAGCACAACCATTGACAGTCAAAACTGTTTCAAATGTGGCGCGTGAGCGAAAAAGTTTTTCCCACCCCTTGGATAGTCGTGTAGAAACCATCTGTTGAATGTTTGAATGAGGAAGCCACCATAACGAACAACGTGACCCCCTCATTTTGTCAGGATCCCATCGTCCGATTTTCAACACTCTCAAAATAGTTGTTGATTCTTTTGACAATCAATTAGTTGTTGACTAATTGATGAGTCGTTGCACCACTGGAGATCAAACCCATTGGTCCAAATTGATTTCCCACAGCGCACTTGCTACTGCTCATTTAACTGGAGCACGTAAGAGGGAGCAAATGTGCCAAACTACACTGATGGTTGAAACGCTATCCTTCTCTATTCGTTGTACAAGCAAAAGATTTTTGCTGCGTACGATACCGTAGATGTGAAAGACCCAGAGGAGATTAGCTCAGCAGGCTGTGAAAGTGAGCGTGCCATTTCTGTTGTTGACAGCGTGAATGTAATGAGAGCTGGTCGCTTTGGTTGGATGATGATGATGCTGATGCCGATGAAGCTGGATGAACCTCCACATCATCTCTCACGCTGTGACAGGAAAGCGCTTCATCTATTTTTGGCCCCGTCGGCTCCTCGGGACGCTGGAGAAGTTGCGGGTGCTCGTCCCGGGCCCACGAGAGCGCCTTGAACTTGTTACGTCTGACTGATTCTCTTTGCGCCCACTAATGCGCAAATAATAATCGTTATATGGGGATAAAGAACAGCAGCCATTAGCTGCTCTCTATATATAGAAGGCCCTTTTACGCAGCCTGTGAAAGAGGACTTTTCCCCACGTTCCACTGATGGGAGGCCGTGTCTGACACAAGACCAGCACTTGCCGAAAATGGCAGTGGCTTTGGGGTTTTGACAGGCAGTTGCGTCTTGGCTAAAGGCGAATACCTCGGCAGGCTTCTCCGTTTGTTGGCATGTCATGTGCGGACCGCTGCTGTGTTTTGCCCCAAATAAACAGACGCACGAATTCAAATGTACAAATTGTGGGCACCTTGGGAGTCCTCGTCGGCACGGAGAATTACAAAGCGCACGCAGGGGGTCGCCTGTCACTTCCTGTCAGTTATTCGTACCCTGACTCACTGCGGTAGTTTCACATATCCCAATCGGAGTATTTATCTGCTGTTGTGACCTTGCATATGTGTGTGTTTGTCTCCTTGCAGGTTTTGGGCTTTGAGGTGGACTCCATCAACTCGGTGCAGTTCTCCAACCACACAGGTAAGACCAACGCTTTCACCATCTTCCTTTGCCGCGTGTGCTGCTGCACCAGACGGTTAGTCAGCCACCAGTCCGCTTTCAATCACTTGATGCAAGGAAAAAAAAGAAAGCTAATGCATAATAGGCACATTCGTACACGTGCAGCCGATGGCCAACTCGACACCCACGTCACTCACCGGGCCTTTTGAAGTCGTACACTCTCAGTCCCATTGAGTACAGGAGAACGTGAGAAAGGCTTCAACATGTGGACAAATAGCATACCCGCACAATATCGTGCGGAATCATGCAAAACTAGTTTTTAATCGCTCGTATGCTGGTAAGGGTCAATTTCCATCCAGTTTGGTTGAGAATTGACAACACACTTCCTTTTAGCTCAGGCAACAGCCGCTGATCCATGACAGGTGAAGAAGCCCGCTCGGTGCCCATGTGATGTTGATCCACCATAAGATAAACGAGAAGAAATGGCGGAAGCCGGCCACTAGCAGCTTAAGTCATTCACTCCCAAAGACGGTTTTAAACGTCTTTTCAGACTTGGTCCAAAATTAGCTGGTATTGAATGCGTTAAGGGCGATTCCTGATTGGCTGTGGTTGCATTTCGCGTCACTGCGTTGAGGACCGTTTCGCTGTCGGATTTGCCAGCGTAACCCGTGAACAGCTTGTGCAATCGTAAACCATAAACGGCATCTCGAGGGACGGCTGAGAATTCATTTGACATCTTCATCAAGAAATCGATCTTTTTTGGGGATGAAATTGTACAATTTGCAATTCACACTTAAGAGTCTTCATGATATGATCTAACGTGAAAAATGGCCTCCAGCTCGGAGCTGAGAGGCCCCAGAAAATGACGGCGTCAATTGCCACAGCAGCAAGTGATGATGTCATCTCATACGCACACACTCACGTCCCTTCTCAGTGTCTACGGCTTTCTCCTACCGTGTTGCCTGGCAACTAGAACCCCCCAAACACGTGACCCGCCTGTGACTCACCTGGAGCTGCGACATCAGCCTGCAGCAGACAGACGTGCACCAGTGCACGCACACGCGCGCTCCTTCAACGCACACTGGCGGCACATTCGTTGACTGATTGGCAGATGGCTAATGTGCAACAGGACACTTTGTGGTGGCAAATGTAATGTCTGCCAAAATATATGCGTACACAGACGCATGGATACACACAGACAGACAGACAGACCCACAGTCACAAAATAAATGTGTGACTTTAACTAGCTGTCTCTTGACTCGTGCGTGCGTGCGTGCGTGTGTGTGTGTGAACTAACAAGCTCCGCCTCCTCGTCCCCTTTCAGGCTATTCGCACTGGAAGGGCCAAGTTTTGACGGCGGACGAACTGCACGTTCTCTACGAAGGCATCAAGCTCAACAACGTGCACCAGTACGATTACGTTCTCACAGGTGCGCGCGTATCCGTCGGTGACGAAGGTGTTTGTTCGATGTTTGTCCAAATGGCGGGAATGCCTCGTGTTCAGGCTACACCAGGGACACGTCCTTCCTGGAGATGGTGGTGGATATCGTTCAGGAGCTTAAGAGAGCCAATCCAAATTTGGTGTACGGTGAGTGGTGACTTCTCTCCTTGAGATCCATGTTTGATGACATGGAGGGCTCTCCCAACTTTTTACCCCTCCCGTGGACAAAAATGTTTGGAACGTGAGCATGTAGTACTAAGTGGCCCACCACTAGAGGGAGCCCGCACACCACTTGTGGTACTTGTTCCGCCTTGGGAGCGCGCTGCTTTTTCACAACAGAGATGGGAACGGAGTCGGCGTGTGTTTGCTTTTGTCGTTGCAGTGTGCGACCCGGTGCTGGGTGACCACGGCTCCATGGTGGGTTGTGAGTGTGCTTTATGCGTCTCGACTGTTGAGCGTTTGGTCTCCGTGTTCTGACTGCGAGTGTCTTGACAGTACGTCCCTCAGAACCTCTATCCGGTGTACAAGAACAAGGTGGTTCCCGTCGCTGACATCATCACTCCCAACCAGTTTGAGGCAGAGTGAGTTGTATTTCTCTGCCGTTCGTTGAGCAATCGTGACCTTCCGTGATCGCTTCTCAGGAGAATCCGCGTCGATGGCGGCATGCGATTTCAAAACAAAACCGGTTGTTCCGAATGAGTGACACCAGTCGCCATCTTGAGTTATCAAATGTTTTATTTACATCGTTCCAAAAAGCCAAACTCATTGATGCCTTACAGACATGAGATAATATGTTTTGGAAACCCGATGACAAACGCACTTTTTCAATGATTCCAATCATCTTTTTGATTGTTCCTGATGTCATCGACCGCAATTTGTTGTGATGGCGAACGGTGCATTTTCACATAAATATCAAAATGACAAAAAATGCAATCGTAAAATGATCATCAATTGTATGACTTTATTTTTTTTCCAACTCAACTGGTGAAGTCAATTGTTGCTTTTTTTTTTTTTGCACACACCGAATGATTTGTTTTCAGACTGTTAACGGGGAAGAACATCAGCACAGAGAAAGATGCCGTGGAGGTGAGCCGCCGGCATTCTTCCCAATTCGTCTTTGCTTTTGAACAAGCCGCTTTGTAAGCGTCTCTTTGTTTGCCGCGCAGGTGATGGACCTGCTGCACGCCATGGGCCCGGACACGGTGGTCATCACCTCCTCCGACCTGCCCTCCAGACTGGGCGATCGCTTCCTGGTGTCGCTGGGCAGCCAGCGTCACGGTGGCTGTCACTTCCACATTGATTGATTGATTGATTGATTGATGCGCTGCCTTTGAGGCAACAAAAGGTAATCCTCGCTCTCCGTTCAGTTCGCCCTGACGGCAGCAGGACAACTCAGAGGGTCAGAATCGAAGTTCCCAAAGTGGATGCCGTCTTTGTGGGGACTGGCGACTTGTTTGCTGCTATGCTGCTGGCGTGGACCCACCACTACCCGAATGACCTCAAGGTACCGACGGCCGCTCTAGAGTGGACCAAAGTATTGGGACACAGTTCTAAATCACCAAATGAAGCGATCCGCAATTGGACGAGATCCCTCAAGAGAGCGATAGAGAGGAGACGCGGCAGGAAAACAGGCCAAAATCCATCCGGGGGCGGGTGAGGCAGGGCCAAGAGACTCATTGCGTACTAGTAGCTAGTAGTGCTTTGACCAAAATGGCAGAGTGGACGCGTGTGGAAGGTCTTACGGCTGTCAAGTCCCCATTTGTTTAGGGTGTCCCAATACTTTTGCCGACCGTTTTACCAAAAATACCCAAGCTGCCATGAATACGCACGTCTTCTCCCCTTGTGCCAATCAGACGGCTTGTGAGAAAACATTTTCGGTGATGCATCACGTCATCCAGAGGACCATATCGTATGCTCACGGTGAGGAAAGCCTTCTCCACCAGCAGGTGGCGCACACTCAGTTTTTTTTTTTTACCGGGCAGGAAGAGTGGCAAATCAGTGTGTAATTGACGACTATTGTAATTTCACTTACTAGAAAATGTTAAAAAAAATAGCCCCGAAGAATAATGGCATGGGTTTGAGCCCACCCCACACCAGAAACCCCCCCCGCTTCTCCGCTGTATCTTCCACCAAAGTCTGGATTGTCTTCTTCTCGCTCTCCTCAGAACTGGCAGGTCCCGGTCGGAGGCCCAGTCCCCCCCAGCTGGAGCTGCGGATGGTCCAGAGCAAAGCCGACATCGAAGACCCCGCCATCGTGACGGAGGCCACCGTCATATCATAACGACCGCCAGCGTCCCGTCACTGTCAAGGTCATTTTGTAACTCATCCACCCCTTTGGTCCTCGGACCCTTTGTAGTCCTTCTAGCTCAAGCCATTAGCCTCCGCGCTGAGCCGCAGATCGACAGGAGGGGCGGCCCGTCAAAAACAGGACGTGAGACGCACCCCCATGCGCGCTCCCAAATTGTGTCTCTGCGGCTCCACTTCCACTTCCGCGCATCTTTTAGCAGTGATGTGATGGTGATCAATCAGCCCGCCCCACAGAAAATACTACAGAGGCGGGGGGGAAAAAAAACGCACAATGTATAGTTGATGTGTAGATGTTGTACTATAACCGTATCGGACCGTCTGTATGATCGTGTCTCGTTGACCATTGTGTGCTACTCAGCTACACGCACACACACGCTATGTGAATGAACTTCTCAAAGACATCAGTACTTGTATTCAAATATTTGAATAGGACCTCCATTTTAAGGGGGAGGGGGTTACACGCATATCGATTTGTCACATCTGGGCTGATTTTTCAAACCTAAAGGACCACACAAGCGTGTCCTTCCTGCTCTCCTTGTATGCCGTCTCCTCGAGATAAGCAGCACACCAACTGCATCACGATAAGCCGAGCGGTCATCGTGAGTCTCTTCCCCCGAACCAGATGTGTGTGCTCGTGCCTACGTTGAACGTTTACGGTTGTTTTCCAGGCCAGTCGGGTAGGGAAAAAAAATCTCAACACAACACCCACTACTCGGATAATCGCTCGGGATTCTCTTTCGGAAGACATCAGACAATCAGGCCTTTGCTGACATTGAAATTGGTTGAAATTTGGTCCGAATATCGGTACATGTGTACCTACTTGCTGTGAAGTTACTTTCACCGTGACAAAAGCTGAGAACACTGCATATCTGATCACCGTTATGAAGATCATGTCGTCAGAAACCTTGTTTTGGGCTGAAAGGCCAAAACTGTCAAAATATTCCACGCCATCCTAATAGGAGGTGGTGTGAGGAGAATTGCCGGTGGGGGTGGGGGATCATCCCATCTTGCAATAATGTCATAATTATGTCTGGAGTTGTGCTAGTAACGTGAAGGTCTTGATGTCACCATTCGAAAACAGGCGCTGTCTCGCCAGCTGCCGTGAAACTTTCCAACGTGTCTTCCCCCAAATGGAGGACGTGTTTCAAAATGACGACGATGTCATGAAGCATTTTTTTTGGGTGGTTGTTGTTGTTGTTGATGATCATTTTTAAGTCGGCTGTCTCCTCTTCTGTCGTGCCATATTTCCCCAAATAGAAGCTGCGCTGTTGCTCTCACACGGACTTGACAAGAAGCTGTTTGAGTCTGCTGGATTTGGTGCGCATGGATCGGTGGCGCTTGCCTGAGGGGAGTAGCTGGAAAAGGTGGTGCGCAGAGTGTGGGGTGGGGTCCAGTAGGATTTTCCGTGCCCTTGTTTTGGTTCTTGCGGAATGCAAGTCCTCAAGAGGGGGTTGGGCGGTGCCGATGATTTTTTTTCCGCAGTCCTAACTGTCACCCCCGTTCGCAGTGGAGTCAATATTTTGCAGACACTACCTGAGGAAATATGGCCTTGAGTAGGTGCCAGCAAATGAGCCAACTGCACTTAGCGCCGAGGGTCGAGAGCAACAAAGGTGTCGCTCAGTGAGTTTTCTCCTGTCCGTTTTCCAACGATGGGCTAACGTCGTGCCGGTCGTCGTGCGGTGACTCGTTCGTCATCAACATCCTCGTCATCAGGCTGCCTCCAGCTCCTCTTCACATCCATTCGCTTCCGCGTCAGCTTCATCGCGCTCGTCGCTGTTTTTTGACTCCAGTGTCTTAGCTTCCTGCCGGCCAAGCAGGTGGCCGTGTTGATCGGTCCAAATGTCCACCTGTCGTGTCTTTTCCGGGGCTGCCTGCGTGCGTGTCTTTCTATTCATGAATGGTCACAGGGTTGCGCGTGTGTGGGAGATGAGAAGGCCGTCAAGACGCAAGAAATTATAAGTGTGGCCAAATAAGAACAAAGGAGCACGTGGAGGTTCCTTCAAATTGATTTGATAGAAATACCAGAAGTAAAATTTTAAAAAAAATGCAATGAATGTCATTATCTACTTTTTCTAGAATTGACGTGGGGGAAAAAAATTCTACACTTAGATTTTTGTGAGAAAACAAAACAAAAAACAATGTTTTGACCGTCCAACCCGATGCCTTTGGTGACTTAAAAGCGGAGTCAAATGGATCGTTAGCCTGATAGCGTGATTGCACAAAAGTCACTTTTGAACGTTTTTGAAAAGAAGAAAAAAAAAATCAACAACAACGATTCCAGTTGTCGCAATTCACGCCTTGTGGATTTTAAGGACGTGGATGACTGAGAATCATCATTGACGTCCCGAGGAAAAAAAACCCCAAAAACTTTTCGGTCCATTCAAAATGATTTTGTGCCGTTCTGCTATTGGGCCAACAGCACGCGAAACTTGTCCGTCTTTGTGTGTTTCCCGTCCACCTCACTTTCACTTTGGGACTTCCTGTGAGCTGCTTTCCAACACCGCTGACTCAGATGTGATATCGTAACATTCGTATTTCTTTCCTAAAGAAGCACAAATGATTTCTGAAGCAGAGGTTTCTATCAATATTTGTTCAAACGGATCAACATATCGCCTCATCCATAAATTGCGTGGAAAAACAAAAATAGTGCCCAAATGAAGCACTTGTGGTAGATGTAAATTCCTAAGCGGTTGTGTGATGGCTGTTGAACATTTAAAAGCGGGGGGGGGGGGACTCTAAATGTGACTCACAAGTACAGTACAGTATATGTTATTTGCCGAGCGCAGTCAGCAACCGGTCAATGTTTTTATTTGTCTTCAATTATGTGTGCCAACATCAAGTGTGCCCCGGTTCCGGTTCTGACGTGGACAGCGTCCTCTCTGCCAACCTGTTTGAAGTTCTTGATGGTGAAAAACAAGAAGACAAATGAATTATTTATCGTTTGGTAATTGTTTTTAGTGCTATGTTTTTGCAGTCTTTTCTAATGTGTCACAATATAAGATTGTAGTGTAAAAATTCACATTTATAAAGTATAAATATATACACATAGATATATATGTTCCAATGCAATAAAGACAAAACGACGAGTTCTAAAAAAAAAAAAAACGCACCTGTGTATTATTTCCTCTGCTGAACAATAATCGATACGCAGGTGACATCACCTTGTGAGAAAAAAAAATCATGATCAAATATTTACGCTTCTGTAGTTCCTCTGGAGTTGAACTTGTTGGTCACAGCTTTTTTTACTGCCAGCTTGAGTACTTATTTCGGAACGTTGTCCAGAGCACAGACATTTCGTTAATTTTATTACATTTTTATATATTTTTTTTTACGTTTCGTTCAAAGTCTGGCATATTCTAAACTTTTTTTCTTACATACGAAGACAGTACCCGACTTCTGGACCGCCTTCTGTGCGTGGCGGTTTTACTCTGAGTGCGCATGCGCTGTGAATTGTCTCCCGAACGTCATTGATATGGCAGAAGTACAGTTGTAACGGCACACACAGTTTTGTCACATGAAATATGCTATGGTGGCCCTGTTGTTAATACGACGATATTAAGTAACAAATAATCAACTACAACAGCTCTCTCGTAATGCAGTACTGTACGGCAAAATAAATTTGGCGGTGGTCTTCTTTGGTGCGACATGACCTTCGCCGGCCTCCGTCGTCAGCGTTTGTTTTGTTGACATTTTTTTTTGCTCTCTTCCGTCAGCTCTAGTTAGCAAAAAAACTAAGACGTAACGCGGCGATGTTGCCAACAGCTCAACAAATGTTGTCGTATTTGAGAGGGAAAGTAGCGCAACATGGCAGTTACGTTCTTGACCGACTCGTCTCGTTTCGTCGCTGAACTGCTGCGAGTAACCTCGCCAGTTCGGCTTTAGCCCGTTAGCATCTGTCCCGAATTCAACTGGAGAAGGAGACACACATGGAGGGCGTCTTGTACAAATGGACCAACTACATGACGGGTGGGTCTCCTTTCTGTCTTTTTTGTCTATGTCTCATGGTGTGTCTCGAGGTCACGTTAATCAGCTTCATTGTTCATCGACTTGTCATAGTCATGCTGAGGGTTGTCGTGTCAGAATAACAGTTACGCGAATTCAGATACAAGACACTGCATACGTCGTGTACAGGCGATATTCTAATTGTTTACTTAACAAGGAAAATGATCAGTCATGCGCTTCAATTATTCAAGTTTGGCTTATAATACAATTTAGTGCAGAGTACATAAACAAGGGACAGTAATATGTCGTTTGAATAATAAAGTCTAAAAGAACACGTTGTTGCCAACAATGTGGACAAGCGTAGAGCGACAGAGGCCAAGAAAACATATCGACTTGTTCAACATTATATTTCAGAAGGCAAATTCCTAACACTTTTCCATTCCATTTCCTTTGTTAGGGGTTTTTATTTTTTTCCTTAGCAGTAAGATATAATCATCCAAATTTCATTTAGACAAATCTTGAAATCTGTGTAACACTCGACATTCACCTTTTTATGGTGGCCGACGTCTACTAGTCTATGGCTAGTACTCATCATAAGACGAGCATCCAAGAAAGACACTGCATTGTATGTCGTCACAACGAATACAACAGCGTTCACCTTTATATTTTCATCCGTAAGGACATTGCCGTTCGACGCACATCTCAATCACGTTTTCCGCCGAATGAAGTAAAGGCTTCACGTGTACGGCAGGCTGGCAGCCGCGCTGGTTCGTGCTGGACGACGGCGTCATCTCCTACTACGACAGTGAGGACGACGTGGGCAAAGGAAGCAAAGGCTCCATCAAGATGTCCGTGTGTGAAATTAAAGGTTGGCCCACCGCCGGCGTCCCGAAGAGCGGAAGCGATCCCGACCCCGCGCGGCTCACCTCGCTCCTTTGCAGTTCACCCGACGGACACGACGCGTTTGGAGCTGATCATTCCCGGCGAGCAGCATTTTTACGTGAGGGCGGTGAACGCGGCGGAGAGACAACGCTGGTTGGTGGCGCTCGGCTCATCCAAAGCCGGAAGCTTGGACGTGCACAAACACAGAGGTGCCCGCCGGGACCGCGTCCACAAAAAAAAAGAGCACTTCTATTCTATATGTGTTAGGGACGGGTGACTGCCCCGCCCCCATGCCCAAATATGGAAGTTGTTCCCCAAAAATTGGATGAAAAAAAAAGCGAGCCATTTTCCAAAGACTCCTGAAAATGGCCGCTTGCCCCAGCCTGGATATGTGCATGCACGTGTGTTGTAGGTCCAGACTGTCTGAGGACCAAAATGTCGGAGCTTCGTCTCTACTGCGACCTGCTGGTCCAGCAGGTTCAAAGCATCCAATCACAGAGCGGCGCGGAGCGCCAGGACATGCCCCCGTCCGAGGTTTGGCCTCCAAAGCAAACCACCGCCGACGCCTGCCGCCCACCAGTGGCGGCGGCGGCGGCGTGATGCCACTTTCTACCTTTGTGTTCCTCAGGCCTCCCTCCTCAGCGCCACCTGCGCCACCTTCATCCGGACGCTGGAGGAGTGCATGAGCTTGGCGCAGCAGAGCTTGGCGCCGCACCTGCAGCCTCCTGAAAGGGTCAGCCACTGTCCTCGTGTGCGTGTGCGCGTATGTGTGTGTGTGTGCGTGCGTGTGCGTGTGGTGCGCTTTGCTTACACAGTCGAATCACACGAAGACAACGGACATCATTGAACGTGTGCTGTTTGGTGTCCAGATGAGAAGATCGGTCAGTCACCCTGGCACGTCCACTTTGGACAGGTCAGCCCAACCGCACGCACGCATGCTCGCTCGCAGTGTCGATGTCGCTTCCCACTTTCCGTCGGCTCTGCTTGTGCCATTCCTGTTGCCGGATTATTGCTCAATGTCCTCCCGTCAGGGACCCCGAGAATGTGCCGCACTTCCATTTGCCGGGATCGTTTCCACTTGACGTTCTCCCGCTAGTTTCCCATGAGTGGCCCTTGTTGTTTGCTCCACACTTGCGTTCCGTTCATTGTCTATGTTTGCTTGTCAAATGAGGGTTGGTTTTCCAGCCCGAGTGTTAAGACGTGCGTGTTGTTCAGGTGCGGCGTGCCGAAGGAGAGCGCCGGCGGAGGTTCGAGATCCAAGCCGCAGCGGGACCGAGCCAGCTCCGACAGTTCTGTTTACGACTCGGAGCCAACGATTAAAGGTGCCAACCGGTTGACATGAAAAGAAGAAATCACAAACATCCGATTTCCAACTACAATCAACCCCCCCCCCCCTCATCTAAAAAGAAGCCAAATGACGTTGATGTCGTAGACGTTGTTGACTTTTCCAAAACCTTCTTGGATTTGGTTTATCTGTCAAACCCAAAAAAGCTCGGAAATAATTTGATTCACTCCAGCCGCTTGCGTCAAATTTCACAGAAACGGTTAATCCCCCCCAGCCCCCAATATTTCATTTGAAAATAAGTGATTCCACTTGGAAAATGCCCCTTTTGTTCCTGCATTCGTTTGTACTTGAAGAGGACGGCCTCAACGACTCAGGAAGCTGCAGTGACATTTTTTGCAGAAGATAAAGAAGATGTTCTTTTTTATTAGCGTTGGATCATCTTGTCCGTGTGTCTCTGCTTCATTTGCGTTTCCATAGCAAGCGCAAACCAACTCACTTGGCGTGGCGTAGCGCCGTTTGGTGACTTTGGTGTGACAACTTGCCCTCGGTTTGCGGCCGGCCGGGTTTGTCCAGTGCAAGCGGCGGCCTCGGCTTTGCATCTTGTGGCAGAGATTCAAGTGACTCGGCGTTGCTGTTGCAGGTTTACTGGCCGACCTCGGCGGCGACGCGCCGTGCATCCCGGAGGAGCGGGGGGGCGCGGCCAGTCCGAAGACCACTCTCGCTCCCGCGGACGCGGACACGGACCTGTCCGTCTGAAGGTCACGTCAAGGTCGGAAGGCGCCGCTTTGATGCGGACGTCGCCAACGTAGGACTCTCTCTTTGGCGGCGGGACCGGGCCGATGGCAAATGAGCACTCGGGACTCACTTGGAGTCATTCCTCTTTAGATTTGCCCGTGGCACTCAGAACTTGAATTCCCGACTGCGGCAAGCAGGACCCAAATGGCCGCCGCCCCCATCCGCACCGCGATGTGAGCGCCTGCCGCCATTTTGGCGGCACACGCATGGCGATGGCCATGCGTGGCGGCGATGATTTTTTTTCTGCTCGGCTATTCCCAATGACGCGACCGTGGTTTCCATTCAGTCGACTCAAACCTGCGCCGCGTGTCATCATTGGGGTGTAGCAAATGATCACCCGGCTCAATCCCCCCCCCCCCCTTCCAATCAGCGGACGGTGATGTCGATCGACATCGTCCCAACACAGCCGATGCGAGGGTGGCGCAATGCATGATGGTACTGGGAGGCGGCAGCTGGACTCCACTCCTTCCTTTCTTCCTGCCGCTCGTGCACTTTAGCCGTCAAAATCCCTTTTGGAGGGATGAGGTTGTCTGTGTCGTCAAGGCAACAGTGGCGGCGTTAAAACAAAAAACAAGCTGCTCTAAAGCACCGAGAAATAGTCCGCTTTCAAATGAAGAATGACTCCGGTTGTTGTTGTTGTTTTTCCTCTGGATGTTATGAAAAGAAAGTTGAGCCCTTAATAAAATCATCTCAAATGTCAGATTCCATTTCTGACAGTCTGTCAAAGTTTTCATTCGTCAGCTCTTTTGAGTGGCGTGCGCCTGCGACCCGACGCGTCGGGCAGAGTCAAGATCGGATGCCCCTTCGGCTTTGAGCGCGCCATCTGAAATGCGGGATGGTGCCAAAGTTGTCTCGTGTGTTTGGGCCCGACCGACATTTTCTTTCATGTTCTGAAACGCTTTCAAATCGATCATGTGCTCCTGTTCCTAATTTAGAGCCACAAATGCCCAAATCAAAAGTAAATGTGATTGGCTGGCGAGTCAAAAAGCAAAGACATATTTGGAGGTACACATCCATGCGAGTCGAGGACATGTGGAGGGTTCTATCTGGAATGCTATGCCACTGGGGCATGTGTGTGTGTGTGTGTGTGTGTGTGTGTGTGTGTGTGTGTGTGTGTGTTTACAGAAGGTGTGCGTACGTGTGTTTGGGTTTTTGTTGCTTTTGTCTTTGGACGAGGGAGCGTGAGCCACAGCGTGCGCGGTGCCGGATGTTGCCCAAGCTGGCCCGTTGGAACAGGACATGAAGGCAAAGGCGCTGGCGCCAGGTCAGTTGCTCACACACAAACCACGCGAGAGGGTGTATTAGAAAAGTAGAATTCAGGAATCAAAGGCAGTTGAAAAAGCGGCCATCCTGACACTCTGTCACTCGCGACGGGCGGAAAAGAAAAAGTGTCAGCAAAAAGCCCAATCGCTGAAATGTTTGATGGATTATTGCGCACCGAACCCCTGCCGCGAGTATCGTTTTTCCAAAAAGAATTCATCTATCCTCCTCTTCATTTTCTGTCAGTTCATTTGAACTGAAAAACAAACAGTTTGCACGCACGTCCTTTTGATGTTTCATTGACAGGAACGGGAAGGACTCGTAACGGATTATTCATTGGCTCAAGGGTCCCATTCGTGCATTCAAACGACAGTAATTGCTTGTACGTGCGTGTCAGTGCGAGAATCAATTTTCTCTTATCTGAATAAAGCAAACATTCATGTTTGTTTAACGTAACTCGACGCAACTGTATTTGTCGAGGGCTTTAAAACAACCACCGCTGACTACAAAGTGCTGGAACTGCAGCAAAAAGAATTCAGCCGGCAAACAATAAAAACAAGGATATACAGGAACTACAAAGACGGTCCAACTGAAAAATCAAATCTCGTGCTGAGTCAAAAGACAGAGAATAAAAATGAGTCTGAAGCTGGGCAGCGAAGGGGGCTCATTCCAAAGAGAGGGAGCGGCCTTGGGAAAAGGCTTCGTCCCTTCGGAGCCTCGGCTTCGTTCTCGGTGCCGCTCATAGTGTGTGGTCCCATGCGGACCCGAGGCGCCGGGCAGGAGCTCCGAGAGATGGGCTGGGGCCAGGCCAGGCCATTTCAAAATTTGGAAACAAAGAATAGGATCTCGAGACAAGACCTCAAAAATGAGCCAGTGCAGGGATGCCAGAGGAGGAGTCACGCTCTCCCTCTTACGAGTAGTCGCGGTCAAGGCGAGCGGCGGCATTCTGGACCAACCGGAGAAGCTTCATGGCCCAAAGTCAAGTGCGTGACAGTCATCTAGCCGAGATTTGACAAACGGCATAAATGACTGTTTCCAGAACTTGTAAAAAAAAAAAAAAAAGGAGAGGCCTCAGAATTGAGCCCTGAGGAACACCACATGACAATGGGGCAAGGCCGCAGGGCTTATCAATATTGGTCATGAAAATGAGCTTGGAAGAGCACGGACGCACATTCCCCTTTGTTTTCATAATTCTTTTATTTATTTTTGGGGTGGTGGGGGGGGGGGGGGGGGCGGTGAATTTAATGACTTGTGGTACCTGTTTGTCCGGTTGATGTGCACTGCTGCGGAAGAGTCCTTTCAGGGCCGCCGCACACCAAAGATGCGTCAGAACCCGACTTGGGCCGCAGCATCGCGCGACACTTCAGTTGGGTTCAGCGGCAATGAGAAAGTCTCCTCGAATTTGAAATTGCAAATTGTGGAAAGCAAAATCAACAAAAACGCCGCTCGTCTCCCTCGAAAGCGAAGAAAATGTTGCTCCTGATTTTGTGCCAACCCCAAGGAACAAATCCATCTTCCCCAAAAGATAGAGTTGCTTTTATTTGCTTTTTCGGTTGACATGAAATGATGCTTTGTCCCGCAGGGCTGCAATATATTTTTTTTCCCTTCTGGAAATGCTGACACGACGATGACACCCACGACGATGCCTAAGCAAACATTGCGAGGGTGTGCTTAAAAGGCCCGTTTGTAGGCGGCCCAGGGCGCAGAGATGGACGCGGCGCTGAGCGAACGGCAAACGCTCAACGGTCAGTATGGGACTCGTGTCTTTGATTTCTTGTCCGATCGTCCTCTTGAACATGATGAAAACTTTGCCGCCTGTTTTTTTTTTTCTTAATTTGGAGAAGGAGGCGCCGAGGAGCAACTCGCAGCAAGTCCAAAGCCACCCAAGGTAACACCGGCACCCAATTTTGCAACACCAGTACTCCAACTTTTAAATCAAGTGCCGCCAAAAATACAGTCGTTAGAACTCTACTTAAAAAAAAAAAAAAAGCTGAAGTTGAAAGGTGAGACGTGCTGTTCTGGTGCGCTCTGTTTCACATGTTCACATGTTCATTTGTGTTTGGTGAACTGATTCTTTTTGTGTAGAAACCTTGAGAGTGTGCTTGCGCTTGACCGATGTAATTGCGTCATTTTCTGCTGAGCTTCTCAAAAAACTTTTTTTTAATTTTTTAAAATGTAATAGTCTTACATGTATGGAAATAAATGTACAAAACGGTATACAGTAAACTGTATACAGTATTCATTTAAAAAAAACACTTTGTGGTAATATACAACAGTAAATAAGATGATAAAACATGAGGAGAATTTTACATGTCCATTCAACAGATTTTTGTTTGAGTCAATGATTGGCTTATTCAATGAAAAAAGACACAAAACTGAAAATATGTTGATTTTGTCTTGAAAGTAAACTCTGCTACACACACAACACGTTAATGAACCTAATTAGAATGAAATAAGACTGACAACAAGAATATCATTAAAACATTGAACTAACATTTGAATGTTAGCATTCCAATAAATATTTGCTCTAATCAAACAAACGACGAATACTGCGCTTGGCTGACGACCGGTCCTCGGTGTCACCCCGCCTCTTGTCCAGGGGCGGCTCGGGGCCCCTGATCTCCAAATAATGAGGCGCTTGAACACAAAAGTTTGCCCACAAGGTTCGTGTGTGTGTGTGTGTGTGTGTGTGTGCGCGCGCGCGTGCGCGTGCTGTGATCCAGACCCGGTGCGCGCCAGAGGTGGTCGTTGTGTCTCGCTGCGCGGGCTGTTACAAGCAGCATAAACGCGGCGTCAAGTCGGCAGGATCCTCCGAGGAGCTCGATCGGTCGTCGTCCTCCAGCGAAGACGACGACGACGACGATCATGAACGGGAAGGGGCCCCGCCTGCAGGGGGAGCCCATGAGCAAGAGGGACGCTTTGGTGAGCGACGGAGCAAGACGGGAGACGCCGAGACCCACCCGGAAGGTAAGTGCCGCACCCCGGCGAAGAAATACATCGAACAAACCAAAATAAATTGAACAAAATAAAAAATACAAAAAAGGAATACTGTACGTTCAAAAGCATTCAAAATATACTTTACATTTCAAATAAGTATTAAAATAACATTTGGAATATGTGGCACATATAAGTACGAAAGTTAGGATCCTCTTTTTCACTTTTGAAATATTTTTGGTCTCTATCTTGAAAATGGTGAAAAAAATATGCTACAGATGTTTTTAATGAAAAATAATAATCATGAAAGTATGTGAAAAGATTGTTTTAAACTTTTTTTTTAAA
>CAAKHF010025617.1:82619-128214 GCA_901007745.1 Hippocampus kuda | reverse complement strand
GGTGTGGTTGTCCGCCCCCCCCCCCCCCCCCCTTCGCCTTCTACTCAGACAACCAACTCCCTCCCCCACACAAGCAGCACTCATCCATCCCTAGTCGTTCGACGCCTCACACCGGGGGTCGTGGGGGCGAGTCCAAAGGATGTCGCGCACGTTGATGGTGGGCGCTTTGGTGCTCGATAGAAACGAAGCAGACGCCGATTTGGAGTGGGAACCATGTTCGGTTATTATGTGCAGCCCCAAGTGAACACATTCATCACTTTGAGATTGCTTCACGTCAATCGGAGCCGCATAATGGATGCAGCCTGCAAGATCGATACTGGAGAGTTGCATGTTTGTGTGCCTTGGGAGTCTATTGTTTTAAATGCTTTATATTAAAACCTAAGGTAAGTTGAAACATTTTTCTATGCAGCTTCACCGAATGTTAATTTCCTTTCCTCCCGAGGGCAGAACCTCACCGAGAACTTCAGTGGCGATGACGTTTTCAAAGACGTGATGAAGCTCCGAGGGGTTGCATAAAATGTATGTACCGTTTATAATTTCAAAGCAGTGAAAAAAACGAGAGGATTTTGGAAATATTCCAAATCGGACATTTCACATGAGAATTATGAATAATAATGAGGATTCACCTGGAATTTGCGGGTAAAAAATGAAATACAATTTTGTTGTGGCATGCAAAATAGGTAGTTCTCCTTGCCCACATTATGGGCCATGACAGCCTTACTGGCTGACTCGACATGCTTTTGACTTTCGTTCGACGTTCGAGATGCAGTACGTAAAAGTTGGCTCTTCCCTCAAATTTTGACTTGCAACACAAAGCAAAAAAATCCAACAAACGACAGTTCATAACTCACAAGTCAAGTAAATCAAAGTACCACTGTACTTGGATGAAATCAGATTTTTCTTTTTTTTTTACTCAGCATTATGCTCAAATATATTTTCCCTAATTTGATCAAAGTTCCCACTTACGAGCCAACCTTCAATTTTGTGAATTCCTGTTGTTTCCCATTCATTCCATGGAAAGTTACCAACTTCCAAGCCTAGTCCCAACCTGGTAAGCCCCATTTGGACCCCCGTCCGTCTTCCTGTGAGTGCAAACCCAGCCATGGCCGAAGAGAGTAATGTGACCCGGCAGTTGGAGAGCGTGGAGAGGAGCATGATGTTCCTCAGGCAGGAGCACCTCACTTTGCTTCACGGGCTCCACATGGAGATTCTTGCCCTGCAGAGACGATGCTCAGGTAAATGGGCTATTAAATTAAAAATGCATGCATAAAATTATGATTCAGCTTTTTTTATTTTATGCATTTAGTGGGAAGTATTTTGTTCATGTACAGTACTTAAGTATATTCCTCACGTGTCTGTACTTTACATGAGAATATGTTTTTACTTTCATTTCCGACACTGAAAACAGATGCCTGCATGGTCTACTCTTTTTTTTTTTAAAACATATGCTCATTACTTCTATCAACCTTCACAGATGTAAAAAAAAAAAAAAAAGATGTAAATAGCGAGAGTTGGAGTCAACCAAAGTTGAGGGAGCCTTAACTTAGCTTGGCAGTCTTGAAAATGAAAAGCTTGATTTGCTAACAAGAAACAGGCACGCCCTCCACTCTTGCTGCTATGCCAAGATTCTTACTGTCCCTTTGGCATCAATCACTGCCCGACAGTTGACAACGTGGTGATGTCATACTACAATTCCGGGAGATGACATCATTTTACCCGCCAGTGGATTTCATTGATCAAATGCAGCTAACGCAAACACAATCACCGCACACAAGGGAAGATAGATGTGGGTACAATAAAATATACATATATTGTAAGCTATTTATTCTGTAAAACCTTTAAAGCTTCCTGAATATTAAAAAAAATGTTAACCATATAGGAAATGCTATACACATCCGGTATATGGTAAGGCTTTAGAAGGACATGCAAAGTATTTCCTCCATGGTTAATCTATTCGGTTAATCTGTTGTTTTAGAAATCCACATGAATGCGGTCTTGTCTGATAGAGAGGTAGGCCCGTGTATGTGCGCATGAGTGAGTGCGTGCGGGTGCATGTCTGTGTGATAGCTCAGAGCCAATGTCAGCAGTTGTCTCGAAAACACCCTCCTCCATCAGTTTGTTGCGCTAATCTATAATTGTGTGTTTAGGAGTTTCTGTTCTCTTCTCCCTTCTGTATCAATGGGGTCTTGCACTATATCACACACGCTCAGAGAAATCATTCGGTTTTATCATTAATTGTGACCAGAGAGTGAATGACCTTTTGACCTCACTCAGCCAATGAATAAGCCATCACAAGCAACAACCAGTATTGTGAGAACCCCCTGTGTTGTTTATTACTACCTGACAGGGACTTGAAGAGCTTTCTGTGCCCACACTGATGAAAAGATGATCATTTGTTGAGTTGAGAATTTGTGATCTGTCCTTCAAGGGGTGCTTTCTGCTGGCTTGCTCATGTGCTCTTTCCTGAAGGTCACTACGAGGTTGATCTGATGCCTGCTGTCGCAAAGCGTCAGAATGTTGGCTCGCTTTCCTGGCAAAGACATGTCCCTCTGTCTCCCTGAAAACAGAATTAATTAAGTTTCCTCCCACATTCCAAATACATGCATGGCAGGCTGATTGAACACTCATAATTGTCCCTAGGTGTGAGCGTGAATGGTCGTTCGTCTATGTGTGCCCTGCAATTGGCTGGAAGCCAGTTCAGGGTGTGCCCCACCCACTGCCCAAAGACAGCTGGGATAGGCTCCAGCACGCCACGTGACCCTTGTGAGGATAAACGGATCAGAAAATGGATGGATACATGATATCAACCTTATTATCATTTAAAATGTGGGCTCTGCTGCATAACTAAATCAAGCATTCTATCAACCAGTATAGTCAGCCAAGCTCCCAGGGGGCATGCACATGATTCAAGGCTTGTTTTGGATTCCGTTCAAGTGACATCAAACAAAGGGTAATAGCGTATTTACTTACTCAGCCCATGTTAAATTTTAATCCCTAATATTTTTTTTCTGTTGTTTTATCATTTATTTGAAAATGATTATCAATTTGTTTTAAAGTTTCTTGTCCCGTTGAAAATGGCAACATATTGTATAATATGTTGCAATAAAAGTACAGAGGTTTTCCCTATCATGATGAATAATTGGGATTAATGATTACAATATTGATCAAAATAATTATAATTTTGGTCACAACCATGTACCTATCCCGAGTGGACAGCGTTTCTCAAGTAGTGATGAAATTGACCGTAAGTTATATGAACATTGTATGTATGTGGACACCTTGTCTAATTTTCCTGCGCTAAATTGTTCCCACAAAGCGTGTGAGCATAGAAAAGGCCTTTATAAAAAGAACAAAATATATACATGCAGTCTCCCAAACCTTAGTTGAGTTCGAAGGGGTGTACCACTTGTCCATGGAATATAATTAAAATCTGTTGCAACTGCATAGTTTGAACTTGACTGAATTTGCTTTCAATAACATCTTTTTGTGGCACTCGGTCTTCCGTCATTAAACATTATGCTTAGCAAGAGTGCATCGGCAGCAGTTTTTCTTTCAGCACATATTGATTTGAGGGAGCAATACAGTCCTCTCAAAGCTGCAGCTGTATGTCTGACTGCAAGAAAGACAGTTTTGACAAAGTAAGGGAACTTGGCCAAGCCTCTAACGGTGATTCTTAATGCAAAGTCTCAGATTTAGCTTTTGTTATTTATGTACGGACATGTGGAAATGTGCTTGGAGTAACATGCAGCATTGGTTAACTTAATTGGTTAAGAAAAGATTAAATCAACTTGAAATGTCAGTGTCATTTTAATGAGATGTTTTGGTTCAACATTGACACTCCAACATGATTTCTGTACCATATTCATTTTTCTTTGTTTTCCACTTTTCAGAGTTGACAAATGATCTGAAGGTGAAACCTCCGGGTCGAAGCCAAATAGGTATGTTGAAAGATCATTTAAATCCCTTATGGTGCATGAATATCATTTGTTGTACATTTATATGGTTAGTCTTTTTTTTTTTTTGACCTAGCCTTCATCTCTCTGGGATTAAGCATTCAGTCCCTAACCAAGCACAACCCCCAATGTCGTATCAGCAACATGCCTGCATCTGTCCCTGCCTCTTCGCCATCCCCCAGAGAATGTCTCTCTCTCTCTCTCTCTCTCTCTCTCTCTCTCTCTCGCTCCCTCGCTCTCTCAGTCTTTCCTGACAAACCTTACACACGAATGCTGTCCTATCTTTTCACATATCCTGAATATGCTTCGATGGAAGCTGACCCACTAATCTCAAATGAAAAAAGCAAATGGGTTGCGGATTCATGAGGGCAGTGGCGATAACAAAAACTGCTGCAAAGATAGCCTGTCGTGACACACATAATGTAGCCCCTGATGGATATTTTTATTGCAGCCTCAATCTGGAGATGTGCACCGTTTGGTTGCGGGGGTGAAACAGAAAAAAAAAGAGGAGTCGAAAGGCGAGCAGTGCCCGTGTAGCTGCATTACTCAGCCATTAGAGCCTATCATCAAAAGAATGCACTCTTCTCCCACCCAGGCAAATTGATCCGTCGTCTTTCTTTCCCTCTGCTAGCGTCTCCCCTTGTTGTCCCATGGGGGGTGTCTGTTTACAACAGACAGCGAGAGGAAACAGAAGTCGGCAATGAGAGGTAGTAAGATGCAAAGAAAGGGGAGGTAGAGAGTGATAAAAGGGAAAACGAGAAGGCGGCAGACAGGAGTGGAGGGAAGGAGCGTGTGCGGTGATATGAAGATCACATTATGAAGTCTCCAATATTATGAGCTCAACCTGGGTGTGGTGATGATGGGCGACAGCAGTCCCGGGATTCAATGTCTGATGAGCTTTCCTGGAATACCAAAGAGAGAGACTGTGTCCAAAAATATCAGGACGATCTCAATAAATTACATTAGGAGTGACACAATTTAGAAGTTGTTTTTAGCCATCGTCTTGAGTGTTTTTAGTTACAGGCGTGATTGTGGAACAAATGTAACTCGTATCTCAAGGCATGCACATACATCTTATGTATACATATATGAGAAAATGCAGATAGCACTTTGTGAGCTTGTCTAAATCATGATGGCGAGCTGAGTGCAAATTAAAAATCAAAAGGAAGTCCTCATCAAGCTAGCTGTGAGATTTATTCATCAAAATTCATAAAAATATCATCATGAAATATTCTCCTTATGTGTAGTGAAGCTAGATGAGTTTCACTTTTCGAATTGCACAACTGAAATTTAGATTTCCAATGATATCCTAATTTGCTCCAGTATAAGTATATTGCTTCTCATTCCAGTATGTCTGCGGTTTCACGATATTTATGTCTAATGTCAGTATAGCTAGATGTAGGTATAGATTCACCTTGAGGAATGACCGAACCTCTCCCTACCCTTGAGATTCTCCCCTTCATCAAATCTGACCTATTTCTGGTAATGAAACATCAGCAGTGGCCTGAAAGATGTAATCTCCTCCTCTGGCCAACTTTGCTCAGTCAGCCCCGAGGCCCATTTCGAACTCTGCTTTTTATGTGCACCGCTCTTCTCCTTTCTCTCCGAGAATTTGACAGCAATGAAAATAATGTACCGTTGTCCATTTTAATTTCTTGTGAAGAGGGCGCTGTAGGCACTATGTCTCTTGAGACGATATGTATCAGAACTAGCCGAATGAACTTTGAGTTCACATTCCTTGAGACCAACTATGTTTTATTTTAAGGTTATTGATCGCAGATAAGCATACATTTTAGAGTGGGAATACGCACTTCACTTTTGTCCACATATATCAACAACATACAGTGGTAGTGCCTTGTGTTGAGTTTCGTTTATTCCACAACCATTCTTATAATTCAAATACTCAATCTCAAATAGTCTTTCCCAATGATGGTTGTATCTTAAATAGTCTATTCCAATGATATGAATGAAAGTGATAATAATCTGTTCCAGGGAATATAAATAAATAATCCGCTCTAATCCGCTTTTACTCACGAGGGTGCCAGCGTGTTGGAGGCTATCCCAGTTAACTTTGAGCAGTAGGCAGGTACACCCCGAACTGGTTGCCAGCTCGTCGCAGGGCACACATTGATGAACAACCATTCACACTTACAATCACACTTACAGACAATTTAGAGTCATCAATTAACCTACCGTGCATGCTTTTGAAATGTGGGAGGAAAATGGAATACCCGTAGAAAACTCATGGGGAGAACATGAGAACTCCACACAGGAATACCGGAGCCGGAATGGAAACCTGCACCTTTACATTGTGAGCCCAACGTGCTAACCAGTCGACAACTGTGCCACCCTAGCGTTTTCACCCGTTTCGCTATTCAGTGTGCTGTGAAGCATTTTAGACATTTGACATCACTCTTTTGTCTTTGCCCGTGTTAGAAATACAAGAGGAAGAGGAGCTGCTGGAGGCCCGCCGCAGGGGTGTCGAAGACCGTCTATGTGAGCAGGAGTGCACTATTGGAGAAATTCGCAAGGAACTGCTCCACAAGGGCGCGTTGGTGGGAGCCCTTCGAGCCAATCTGAAAGAAAAAGAGCGTCACTTCCTTGAGGAGCTTAAACGACGCAGCCACTGCTCCACCATCTTAAACACCGAGCTTCAGAAACAAACCGAAGCGGCGGCGTACCTTTCCTTTCAGCTTCACGCTGCCAAGCAGAAGCTGCATCACCAGCGGCTGCAGCAGAGGCATGCGCTCCTGACCAGAGCTTCCCGTCAGGGCCCCTCGCAATATGACAGCGAGCACATCTCCCCCCAGCAGTCGCTCCCAGGAGCCTCCAACTCTTCTCCTGGGGTTAAACCCAAGCGCAAGAGCGCGAGAGCCTGCTCTCGAATGGAGCGCGCCCGGGAATGTGTGCCCATCGAGAAAGTGACGGGCCCTGCGGAGCCTGCAGCCATGCCAGACCCTGCCCTCTTCCTTCACCCCTGGAGGCTCCGAGTACGCACCAGGCAAACGGGAACACACAGATCGCTTCCGCTCAGGGATGAGGAGGAAGTGGGTCAGCAAGGGCCAGTGGTCCCTCAAGAAGATGCAGCCAGGCTGGTGTCTGCAACCACAGCGCCCCCTGGTGCTGAGGCACAGGTAGATTAGCAAAGGATTGATCTTTTTTTGCTTCTGTTAACACTTTTGTTATGCCGCCCCTTGACCGAATAACACTGGGTTAATAACGAATAACGTTGACCTGTGGTGGGCAAAGTATAGCTCTGGGGCCACATATGGCCGACTATGTTTTTTAATCCAGCCCAACAAGCATTTACATTATCAAGACTCTTGTCATATTTGTTACCTAAAATTAGTTAATAAGAATGTGTTTTTCCTTTTTTTTTTTTTTTTTTTTTTTACATTTTTTAGTCATTGAATTAAAAAATTGGTTAATTCATTTATTTTAAATGATGAAATATGCGGCAGCACGGTGATCGACTGGTTAAGACGTCTGCCTCACAGTGTGAAGGTGCAGGTTTCGATTCCGGCTCTACAGCTGGGATAGACTCCTGCCCCTGCATGACCTTCGTGAGGATAAGCGGATTACAAAATGGATGGATGATGAAATTTGCAACATATTTATAGAAAATATTTTTTATTCACTTTTTTGTAACATTCAGTTAATAAAATTGTAATATATATATAAACACATGCATATAAAACATATAAACATATATTTATCTATATGAACAGTTGACAAATATATGTGTTTCTTCATCGTAATTTTACACACACATTTTTGACCTCATCTCCAGATGAACTGAGCCAAGTGTCTGATTTAAAAATCAATTGAGGCCCTTGAGATCAAACGTTTGCCCACCTCTGCCGGACATCCTTTTTAATATGATGACAAGACGTGTCACTTCAAGTCCATCTTTGAACTAGAATGATGTGTTTACACGGGTGTCACTTGTATACTGTGGGGCCTTAATAGTAAAGCAATCCCATTTTTTTTTTGGAGTCCAGCTGAGGTTGCGGCAGGCATGTTGTGTGGAAGGCAAGCTTTTTTTATGTGGCCGTGACCAACTGTGACCCTTCAAGGTGAACCATAAATCAACTCCACACTGTGTGTTTGTGCAACCTCAAAACGACAGTCACGGTTGAAACGATCTGAGTGTGTGCGTCTGTATATCACTGGATGACAACAAAAATGTTGAATTGTCTTTAGTTCCTAGAGCCATATCTGTAGAACACGTTAGGGGTTTCGATTCGGATGTGGTCGCAAAATATCTATGAGGAATGGTACTGCAATTTGTACGGTCCTCACACAAATGCACATTAACAGCAAATGTTCCACTCCTTAATGACTGAATTAAACTCACTGTGGGCGGTTGTTACCTCTTGACAAGTCAAATGTGTAATCTGTGAAATGGGAAGATTTTTTTTATTTTATGAAACTTGAAGGCTATTTGTTGAAGTGGACATGGCTTTTTTGTTTTAATTGGTAACTTTTCATATCCAATTTTAAAATTGAGTACCAAACGTTTTTCTAAACAATTCTTTCCGAATTAGTGTTTTTTTTTTTTAAACTGTGTGTGCTTGATACATGACATACAACAGTTGCTCAATTGTTATTCAAGCCCAAATTACTCACTGCACTTGAATTTTGTGTTCCTAACAAAAACACTAGCTGGCAACTAATATGCTTGAGGGACTTTCTTTTATTTACATCTCAGGAAAAATGGACCAACAAGAATGTGACTGTTGGTTAAGTGAGGACTTTTTTTCCAATTGATGGTGTGGTTGTAACATTTTCCAAGTGTACTAATTCTTAAATACTATGGCGATATCAACATGTGCAGGGAGATTGTCAGTTTAGACAGGAGCTTTGCACAGAATATTGGTTTGTAGTTATGCAAGTGTAAGAAGAAACCCCCAAGTATGAGAATAAGTGAACTGAATTCAATAAGTAAACTGAAGTTTTTTTTTTTTGGGTCAATATTTCTTTATTCTGTGATACATTCAAAGCTCCATTGTAATCGCTGCCTTATCATACAGCAAACAATGTGTTTTGTTTTGTATGAAACAATATATTGAAGTTTATATTTTGGCTTTTTTTTCCCCTCTCTATGTAATTAATGTGACACAGTCCTGCTTTGAAACTTAATTTACTGGTGATGAGACGTGTGAGGCTTGTCCAAAATACTGACGTCGGCATTTAAATATTGTTTTTGTCTTCAGTCGGCCACCATATTTCAATAGTTGTCTCGTTTTTAGGTTGTGACAGCTGTTCTGCGGGCTTAATCTGTTCATATATCATTACTGTTGTCCATTTTGCTTCATGTGTAATGCCTCATTGTTTGACTTTTGTCGTATTCTGTTATACTGATGAATAGTACAGTAGTAGTTACCTGAAGGTGTGAGGACCGATTAGCTGCTGCAGTCGTGGCAGCAATTAACATGTGGGCATTCTGCTATGCCACATGATTGTCAGGATAGAATGCCAGCTAAAACCATTGTCACAAATCATAAGCCATGATAGTATAACTGTGTAGTAGGGGGTTGTTCTTATAACTTCCTGGTACAATGTTGTTTTTACAGAAGGATTCTAATTTGACTGTTAAGAACACAGTATCCAAAAAGGACACATCAGGTAGATCAAAAACTTTATCCATCCGGTTGTAGCACGACAGTATAATAGGTCCCATTCTGGATTTCTACATATTCAGCTTTAACTTGTTTTGCATCTGTGCTTCAGTATGATCACAGGAATGAGCCAAAGCAAGCTTACCTTTTAAATCGAGTGCCCTTATAATGAGATGTTTGTTATTTTTATTTCAAATCAATAATCCTCAATTTGCTGCAATGTATTCCCACATCCCGCAGCAAGAAAAAAAGTGTCTTCCATCTTTTCATCGAGTTTGGAGTTATTAGAACAGTTTCAGTCAACTCTTTGTGGCCCCAAGAAGCTTCTGCTGTGACACGCTAGTAGTTGATATGTGCTTGACACCATCAACCACAAAGGGGAAGTTAGGTACTCCTAAAATGGTCCATGTCTTGGGGTGAGCTGACAACTGCATCAACTCTGTAAGCTGCACTGTAAACATGATTGGAATAAAGAAACAAGATCTGTCAGTTTGCTTGTGTTGAATGCTTGCTAATACACACCCTGGACAGTTCATTTGGTAGGAACATCGAATGAGATACAATAGAAATATAATAAATAATCAAATATGCACATATGGTAAAACGGTAGACCTTCTGATACTATGCTGAGTACCTAAGTAAGCATTCGACAAGTGTATTCTTTATAGACAGGACACCAACCACACTTTCAGTTAATACTGTATTTCATAGATTTTATCTCTACTTCAACGACTTGGAAAATGAATGGAATAGTAGCAGCTGTAAGATATACTTTATACTTGGCATATTCTACAATATGCATGCATGTGATGTGAGCGCAATTGATATCCTTCATTGTCTGACTCCACAATGAGATTGTCAAGAACTGATTATACAGTATTTAGGTCAAAGTGGTCAAAGTTCATTTGTTGATTGAGTTTTGTGGGTCTTTACACCCATTTTGTACGATCTGTTACGTTCACTAGTGATACCCAACCACCTTCTCACTTAACTGGTCCGGAAAATACCTGTATTGCATTCACTGCAAATAATGTAGCATTATGATCTTCGTTCATCTGCGACGTATTGTGACAGGTAGAGCAATTAAATGATCTTCCACCAGATGGCAGAACGTGCAGTTAACCCATACAGTAGGGTGACCATACAGTAGTTTGATTTCCAATAAAGAGGACAGTCGGACACCGAAATGACATCTTTTACATTCTGCACTGCATGTGCCATGATTACAATGACGATATTTTTTCAGCATATTGTGCCTGGTATATATGGGTAGAAAATAAAACATATTATCGGAGCCGCTTAAATAGTAAAACAGTAGTCTCACAATTTAACAAAGGAAAAACCGTCACTTCAGTTTTTAGTTTTCTTCCTCCTCCTCCTCTAATTATTTTCTTCTCCGTCCTGTGCTCCCGGGTGTAACTATTTAGGAACTCAGTCAACTTTGCACTCTTTGAACTCTCTCCTCATACAGCTTTTGGGGTATTTTTCTGTGTCGGTAGGAGATTTGAGCTCTGAGACCAGCACCTTCATTAGCCATAGAATCATTTTTCTGTGAGCTTTGCACACTGTTGCCGTTATCATGTACTATATTGTCCCTGTCCTCAACTCTGAACCGTTACACAGGGGAGGAATGACTGCAGTTGTATTTGGCGTTTTCATCCGGGAAACATAACGCACCTCTCGGTCTGGTGACTTCAACCACACCAGTGAAACACAGAAGAATGAACGGGATGCCATTTCATCCAATTTCAGCAGCAAACAGTTGGCATTCACACTTGTAACTGAAAACACCTGATCCACAGACTTGTCCTGACTGCCGTTGCTTGCCTTCTCGTTCGGGTTTTCCTCGCCCCGCCAGTATCCACCTCACACACGCCGATAACGGAGTACTGCGCCTCTAATTAAAAAAAAAGTCAGGAAGATTAAACACGTGCTTTTGGTCCCATGACAACCGATCAAAGACGGACATTTTCATGCATTTATAAAACTCTCCCGAACGCCTGGACAGGGTTTAAAAAAAGAGGACAGTCATGCACCTGTAACATATGTTCAACAAAGCAGGCGCAAATTCACTTTGAGTAAGTTATTGGGAAAGATGATGATAACTTGAAATTTGTGCCTCGGCTGGATAAAGTGTAGGAAACACTAATGCAGTACAGTAGTTTATTACATCATGACTCAACAGCGTTTTTTTTTTAGTCATGACATTTGTCGCGTGCGACTTTCCGTAGTACCCTCAGTCAGTGGGCGGGGCCAAGCGTGGCAAAGGCAAAGAGGTCAAGAGGAGGAGAAGAGGGAAGCACGTGTGATACATACGGCGTTGTCCTTCCTAAGCGTGCGCGTTATTGTAAGCCCGTCCCCTGCCAACCAGCCCTAAAGCATACCAAGACGACTTGCGAATAGCTCTTTTCCAACACTGTCACGTCTCCTGTTTGTCTTTGTGACCATGGTGAGCAAGACGGACGACACCCAGGCTTCTGAGCCCGGCTGCCGTCCGGCTGATGTTGCTGTGTCGGAAGCCGGGCATGGAGCTCAGGACGCCCACGAGAGCAGCAAGGCGCATTTGAAAGATTCGCGCGGCTGTGGTGAGCAAACTATGTCTATTTCTTACATGCGTAAGGAGTAGGATTGTCGCGTTCAAATTTGGCCAAATGTCCCTGTCTCACTTCACCTCTACCTTCTTTGCTTGGTGTTATATGACGAGTGCTGCACCTGGAGTACGCCAACGGTATCGTCGCAATGTTTCTATAGCTTCTTAGCAAAATATAAAATCGTCCGGTTTTCACAAGTCGGCAATTGCGACGAGTGCGTGACAAAGGATGCCGATGCACATGTAACTCACCCAAACAGTTTAGCTGACAGGCTAACATAACAGTTGCCCCACTGTCAAGTGTTTTAGCCATGCTAGCGGAACATTTGTTACATAGCTTCTCGGCACACGCAATAACCGAAAATCGCTAGTTTCAGTTTGAGAACTGGAAAGGCGATCTGAACTATCTGAAGTTGGACTCGTTTTGCGCAAACTCGCCGTGACGTACATGGTTACTGAAGGTCACCTTCATTGGCGTCGCACACTTTCGGCATAAACACGGGGGTCTGAGATAAAAAAAACACATCCCTTAAATTTCTGTCCCACTCGTCATGAACTTATCTCAGACTTCACATTCATTGTAGTCACAATCTTGTCTAAGACGAATTGTTGTTAAGCCAGCAAAGCACCCGTGAGCCTGTCGAAACACGTTCCCAACCTTACGTCCTCCCCCACCGGTGAGGATGAAATTGAGTGTCCCTCCGCGCCCGGGAAGCGGAAGCCGGTGGTTACATAGGAAAAGTCGTGAAGGTGCGTTCATGGGGGGAAGTTAGGTTACGCTTCTAATGAGACATGCAAACTGGTGAGTACTCTGGGTGCCGAAGTTGGTCCGTTCTCGGGGAACCCGGAGGACTGTGTTCATGTTTCGAGATTGACACCGAACCGGCGGTGGCAGTCAGCCGGGAAAGAAGTTACACAACTTGGCAAGCAAGACGCCGCAGCCTGCGTGGTTGTCGTGTGGCACATTGACTCCCCTTGTTTGATAGGAAAACGTCATCAAGTGGCCTCACCTCTACGAGTGTGATGAAGTATTCATTACCATTTTAAATATTCACATTATTGCTCTAGTTACGGCTCAATTATCTCGTGCCAATCTGAAAAATAACCCATGGCATCTGTACTGTAATTAAAGACACATTTAATGCAATACATACATCTTTATTTCGATAGCGCTTTCACAACAGAGTTATGCATGTCTTTTTTTTCTAAAAGCAGAGCACCCGCATTTCTGTTACGACTGTCAACTTGAGGGCATTATTTTATCTTTAATTAATTACTCCAATAAATGTATCAATTTGGTCAATTGCATATTTTTCCCCAATTCTCTACGAATATTCAACCCTGTGTGTGTGTGTTAAAATTGAGTGTTGAAATTATCTTGCTCTCTTTGACAATGCAATTTTAGCAGTTGAACAATAAATGATCTCATCCATCTGTGAAATAACCCGTGGTCACAGTAATTAAACAGATTTAATTAATACAGGCACGTCCGTGGTTATTAACAAGCAGAAGACCACATTTCTGGTCCTAGTTCATACCTCTTCCTAGTTTTGCAATTCAAATGTAGGGCATCATTTTATCATTATCTCTAAAATGTAACATTCCAGTTCAGGTCGATTGATGTCCAACTGTTGCTCTTCCGATGCCCGAGGCCTGCTGGGTGTATAAGACCAAAACTGTGTTCCTACTTCTGGGACCAGCATGATACATTGGTCAAGGATGACGGTCTGTGGCTGTGCTGGTGTGTTCTGCATCGGTGGGTGAAGGGTGACTGGGTTAATCCCGAGACTCACAGACACCCTCACACTAGTCCTCAACTCACAAGCACATCCAATCTGACAAGATAATTACACTTCCTGTTTGTCTTACCATAATGATGTCGACCTCTGACCCAGGCACAATCCCACCTCATTGATGGAAAGACTTAATGAATAAATGTGTTAGAAGACTTCGTCATGGGTGCAGTGAACATCACATAAAACCTTGCATGTTATTTTTCATGGTTGTCCTCTTGTTGGTTGATGTCACGGAAGCTGCCAGGGTCCTCATTTATGCAGTCAATGACATTTGCCAATTATCTCAGACTGGTTGATTGTGCATTTTGGAAGTGGGTCAGCACATGTACAGTCTTGTTGTTGCTACTTGTCTGCTACTCTGTCAGATTAATGTTCAATTTATCCCTTTGCCTTGACCCGCCCTACTTATACCTGGAGCAGGACACAGATTTGATTTTTGTTCTTTCAGGTGTGATACGCTTCACCGCTTTGAACTGTTCAGTAATCGTTTGACAAACAAGTTACATGTTGCAATGACGTAGCCCCCAGGTAGTAGCCTCCAATTTAATTGATGGTGTGTCTCATTGGCTTTGGAGGATATTTTTATTCATCACCTGAAATTCAACAGTTTACTGCCATCAACAAATATATATATATTTCGCTGGGTAGGTACGGAAGATGGACCCCAAACATTTTAGTTCTCATGGCCGTTCTCAAGTGAAGAAAATATCAAGGCCCAAAATAAAAACCGATGATAAAAAAATATCACTCACCCATAGCTACATTTCAGTAAGCCATGGGATGTGGCCATTTGTATTTCAACAAGTGTTAATTACTATTATGACAGTAGGACACAGTACAGTGTCATAGCATTTATCCATCCGTCTATTTTCGGAGCAACTTATTTTCACTAGAGTCATGAGTGTGCCATAAAGTGGTTGTCTGCGAATTATTGGACATAATTATCTGGTAATGAAACTTCACTTTGTGCCACTACCATTGTTCCTTATTGCACTGAAGTGTGTGCACTTTGAGCGTGTATACAGGTTTCTGTAATTAATAAAAATAAAATGCAACAGTCCCAAACATAGTAATTTCCTCCGAGTTGTTTTTCCAGATCGCCCATTTGGTGTGTTATGGATCTGGCATCAGAGGAAGAGAGGCTCGGCAGCATAGTTTGGCGTGAAACTGTTTTTTGGTATTCAGAGCTGGGCTGCTCTGTCCAATGACTGCAGCCTCCCTCCTTCAGTTGTTGCCAGTGCCAGTCAGGGTCTCGTTTATGAAGCTCCACCCCTTATTTTAGCAACCCTGACGCCGTGTTACCCTTGACGGTGAGCAAGGACGCACATGTGTGTGTGCGTGCGTGCACACACACACACATACACTGACAGCAGCTGAATCCCTAATGCATGAATCCCTCCGAATAGTACTCGGTTCTACCGCTCAATTTCCATACCCTTTCTTTCCTTTGTATGTTACTGATATTTACTCCTGGAGATCATAATAATGCGTGAATTGGCAGGAGATGTTTGCAAATTTAGATACTGTGTTTCGTAGAGCTCAGACTCGTACCAAAAATTCGTTCTCGTTATTTATTGTTTAATCAGAATCAACCTGAATGGGTTACTAATTGCACTGTTGCCGAAAAACATGTCATAGTCCAACAAAACGAAAAATCCAATTTGATCAAAATGTTATATGGTAGATGAAGTGCACCTATATTGTATTTTGTATTACAAAATTAATTTTGCTTGTGCTCCACGGAAACCAAATGGGTGAGCTTTGTGTTTGCGTTTCTCTGCAGACACAGTCATGGTGAATGGTGGAGGGGCAAATGATCACACGGATGAGTTGGAATCAAAGGACAGGCACAGTGACATTAATGGAGGCGACGACTCCAACGAGCAGGAGGTGATTGTCATCCAGGACACGGGCTTCACCGTAAAGATCCAGGCGCCCGGAGCCGAGCCTTTTGATCTTCAGGTACAGAAAAAAAGAATTAAAAGCACACCAATGTTGTACTTCTCTCTTATCTCCTCCCTCTTCTTTTTCGTTCTCAGGTGTCTCCTCAGGAGATGGTGCAGGAGATCCATCAGGTGTTGATAGACAGAGAGGACACCTGCCACCGCACCTGTTTCTCGCTGCAGCTGGACGGAAATGTGCTGGCCAACTTTTCTGAGCTGAAGTCCATTGAAGGCCTACAGGAAGGCTCACTGCTCAAAGTGGTGGAAGGTCAGTGTGATCTGTATCTGCAGTGACTGTTTCATCCTGTACAGGCGCATAAATAAAGTCATTTGTTACACGGGAGGTGACGAGAAGTCTAATTGTTAACAATTGACCAACAAAATTCTGCTGAGTAACATTAATAGAGCACAGACAACCCCACCCATGCCAAATTTTACACATTCCGAAGATACACACTTGTTTTTGAAAGTGCTTTTGTTTGCGCTTGTCTAGAGCCATACACTGTGCGTGAAGCCCGGATCCACGTGCGTCATATCAGAGACCTTTTGAAGAGCCTGGACCCATCAGATGCCTACAATGGAGTGGACTGCAACTCTCTTTCCTTCCTAAGTATTTTCACGGATGGAGACCTTGGAGGTACCTTGAGATTGCTGCAGCATCCTCTGATGTTGGAGACACCGCACCTTTGTCAGATCTTGCACGATGACGACAACTTGCGGTGGAAATGAGGTTTGTGTTTTGACTACAGATAGTGGGAAGCGGAAGAAAAAGGGCAGCGAGCTGGAGCAGATTGACTGCACCCCCCCAGAGCACATTCTCCCTGGCAGTAAAGAGCGTCCGCTGATACCCCTTCAGCCACAGAACAAGGACTGGAAGGTAAAACCCCGTTTTCACAATGCAGTTTAGGTTGGTATTGTTGGTTTTCAAGAGTGCTGTGAGTGTTTTGAGCACCTGTATTTATTTATTTTTTTATTTTTTAATTGCGATACCAATTGTAGCAGTCCAATGGAATGTGGACCTGCATGTCTCTCTCAACAGCCTATGCAGTGCCTGAAGGTCCTGACCATGAGTGGCTGGAACCCTCCCCCCGGTAACAGGAAGATGCATGGTGACCTCATGTACCTGTACATTGTGACAGTAGAAGAGCGCCACGTCAGTGTCACGGCCTCAACACGTGGCTTCTACCTCAACCAGTTAGTCTACTTCTCCAATTTATAGTAATCTAATGTTTAACGGCTCAAGTGGAGCTATTGTTGTAGTTAACAGTCAAGTATGTTCTTCGGATGGAACCTTCACCATTAGTTTTCCTCATTTTAAATGTGAAAGTATTTACTCACCAGTCACAACATCGGATACACCATTATGAATTAATGATATTTCATGAAAGACTTGGTGGGATTAAGTGAACATTGTTAATGTTGCTTCCGTTGCCCAACTGGCCTGAATCATTCAGAGAGTTATTTGTAATATTTAACTGTACAGTGTTCATCTCATTCAGCTGAAAAAAAAATGGTAAACATTTCATTCATTTTTTTCCCCCTTTATTGAAAGAAAAATAAATGAAAAGGGGGCAGGAAGGTGCGAACAAGAAAAAACATATAATATCAACCCCTTATCAATACATAATGGACAACTCACGACCCACTTAAAATACAAAATAAAAATCTCTATACACCTCTTGTAAAATATCAATACACCTCATTAGATTGCGTGAGTGTATAGTGTGTCTTTCTTTGGTTTTACTCAACAGGAGGGGCTATGTTGGAAGTAGTGATTCAAAAGCGGGCAACATCGTCTATTTTGCTGTGTCATTCTCCTAATTTTTGAGGCCAAAACAGCTCAGTCATATCAATTAGGTCGACTTGAATTACATTTGGCAGTAGTATGTAGGTCAGAATCTGTGCTGCCCAGAACAGTCACCTCAGTCTTTCAACAAACAAAATCACTTTACACTAGTTTAGTTGTTTGTGTTTTTGTCTGTGTTGTTCAGGTCGACTACCTACACCTTCAATCCCAAACCAGCCAACCCGAGTTTCTTGAGCCATTCTCTGGTTGAACTACTGAGCCAGATCAGTCCTGCCTTCAAGAAGAACTTCACTGCCTTGCAAAAGAAAAGGTGAAAATGTCTCCTTTCTCTGCATCTTATCTGGTGCCAGGACACATGTTGGTTGACACCAACACTCGAAATACTTTTTGGATTGGCATGAGGAAACTCCCCATCGTACAAGTGATTACTTTCCCGGTGGGGCTGCAGGGTCCAGAGGCATCCGTTTGAGCGAATAGCCACGCCTTTCCAGGTCTACAGCTGGACATCACCACAGGTCGACCATTCCATGGACTGTGTTCGAGCTGAGGACGCCTACACCTCCCGCTTGGGTTATGAAGAGCACATACCAGGACAGGTATGGCAACTGGTTTGTCACAACATTAGGCCCCCTGCTTACTGCATGACAAAATGCGATGGAATTGTTGCACAGTGTGCAGGGTACTGCAACAAATTTTCATAGATAGTAGTAGTAGTTAGTTAGTTAGTTCTAACTGAGAGATAAGGTGAGAAGCTCGGTCATGCGGGAGGGGCTCAGAGTCGAGCAACTTCTCCTCCACATCGAGAAGAGCCAGATAAGGTGGCTTGGGCATCTGATCAGGATTCCTGCCTGGTGAGGTGTTGCGGGCATGTCCCACCGGCAGAAGGCCCAGGGGTGACCCAGGACACACTGGAGAGAGTATTTCTCTCAGCTGGCCTGGGAACACCTTGAGATCCCCCAGGAAGATCTGGAAGAAGTATTCCCCGCCCCCCCCCCGCCCCCCTTAACTTTCCTGGTTAATAGACCATTTTGATTGCAGCTGAGATTTGTATTCATTTAACAATGTGGTTATGCTTATCTTCAGACTAGAGATTGGAATGAGGAGCTGCAGACGACAAGAGAGCTTCCTCGGAAGAACCTGCCTGATCGCCTGCTTAGGGAGCGAGCTATTTTCAAGGTGCTTCTTTGTCTTTTCTGTATTTTAAAAAAATATATATATATCAATGAGACCATACAGGTAGTCTCATGTTAATTGGAAAGAAACTACCACTGCTGTGTGGACAGTTTATCAAACAGCTTGTGTAAAATATTTTTCACATTTATTCTCTTTGCAGGTTCACAGTGACTTTGCAGCAGCGGCCACACGCGGCGCTATGGCAGTCATCGACGGAAACGTAATGGCCATCAACCCCGGTGATGAAACGCACATGCAGATGTTCATCTGGAACAACATCTTCTTCAGCCCGGGCTTTGATGTGAGGGACCATTATCGCGAGCTGGGTGGGGACGCTGCCGCCCACGCCGCACCCACCAATGACTTGAATGGCGTGAGAGCGTACGGTGCAGTGGATGTGGAAGGACTATACACACTGGGCACAGTGGTGGTGGACTACAGAGGCTACCGCGTCACCGCCCAGTCAATCATCCCTGGCATCCTGGAGCGTGAGCAGGAGCAGAGTGTCATCTATGGCTCCATTGACTTTGGAAAGACAGTTGTGTCCCACAGCAAATACCTGGAGCTTCTGGCGAAGACCAGCAGGCCCCTCAAAGTCAGTACCAGAACTACTGTTGTTTCCTCAAAAGTGGCTGCCGCTCAATAGACACGATCAATCCACTTGAAAGATGTTCCTCCTGATATTTTAATAATGACCTTTTCTGACTCTTCATCAAAGGTCCAGAGGTACAATGTGCTCAACGAGAAGAACGAGGCAGTGGAGCTTTGCTCATCGGTCGAATGTAAAGGCATCATTGGAAATGATGGCCGTCACTATATTCTGGACCTTCTTCGCACTTTTCCACCTGACCTCAACTTCCTTCCTGTGGAGGGAGAGGAGTTAGCGCCAGAATGTCAGCGTCAGGGTTTCCCCCGCCAGCACCGTCACCGCCTCGCCTGCCTTCGCCAAGAACTCATTGAGGCCTTTGTTGAGCACAGGTTAGTGTTTGTCCGCAACTCTGCTGTTTTGTAATACACCAAGAGTGTAATAGTGGATTTTGTCCCTTTTTAGGTATATTTTGTTTATGAAGATGGCTGCACTCCAACTCATGCAGCAGAAAGCGAACAAGGATGCCAGCAGGAACGAAAAACTTGCAGCCATCACTCAAACGTCCGAAACAGAGGCCAGTGCTGATGCAACGCAAACCACTGCTTCAGATTCAGGCACGCTGGTCTCGACAGATGGCCCGGTCCAAATGGACAGCGGGGAGGAAACACCCTCAAAGGCTGCCACCAATGGGCCTATGGAGCCCACAGCCACACAGAATGGGGAATGCAAGAGCCCATTGGAGGGTAAGGAGCTTGAGGAAAGTATTCCAGGATTAGCTCAGGCCAAAGAGCTGGCGGAGACCTTAGTTGCTGAAGATGGATCTGGTATTGGTACGTCCAAAAAAACATTAAAGGCTGAGACAGCTACTCTGGTGGATAGTCGCAAAGAGAGAAGTAGTTTAGGTGTTAGAGTATTGGAAAGAACATCCAATTTTCAAGTGGCTTCAATCCACCTGGCTAGCTGTGTCTGCTCAGTCCTCAACCTGCATGGGGAAAAAATGTTAATTAATGCCCCCAACCCACATCAATGGTCCAGCCTGCTGAATGAATTAACAAAAAAAAAAAACCCCGAAAAAAACCCCAATCATACTGTTTATTGTCCATCAAAATGTGTTTGAGATTGACAGTTGAATGGTTGATTTGCTCGCTTGGCCCTGTATGATGTGCATGTTGACACAATTTTCTCAGTGGTGTTGGGTTTGCACTGATACACTGTAGTGCTTTTTGCATGTTGTGTATTCTGTAGATACTGATTGACAAAATATTCCCAAATTGATGTTTCAATTCATTGCTCAACATTTTTACTCGCCCTCTTTCTCATGGGTGTGTCCTTTACAAACAGACCAAAAAAACCGTGAGGTTGTCCTCAATGCCTGCAAGGCAGTCGGCTCCATCAGCAATACGTCTTTCGACATCCGCTTCAACCCTGACATCTTCTCTCCAGGTACGATTGGACGATATATTTAATTTTTCAGTGCGTGCGTTCGTGCGTATACATGTGTGTACATGCATGCTCCGTTGTAGCTCTTCGACTTGTTTCCTCAAGGTTTTGTACAACAGCTGTCATGAGGCTATCCGTTTTACCTTCCATGGCTTGAATTGTCAATAATAAGTGTGTGTTATTGAACCAGGTGTACGCTTCCCAGACGACAGCGCAGATGACATCCAGAAGCAAAAGCAGTTACTCAAAGATTCTGCCGCCTTTCTCGTTTCCTGCCAGATTCCATCACTGGTCAGTGATGTGTACTGTCATCACTGCCTCTGTTTGCATTTCTTTTTGAGGTCAAGTTGCAGGCCGTACATCTGAATTTAGAGTGGTTATGTTCTCACTAGGTTAAAGACTGTTTGGACCAAAGCGCTCTGCCCATGGATGGAGCCACTCTGACAGAGGCCTTGCACCAGCGAGGCATCAATGTACGCTACTTGGGCACTGTACTGGAGTTTGTGGACAAGACTCCTGCCAAAGCCCAGCTGGAACACTTCTATGTAGGTCGAATGTTTTTAGGACTGTGAAATATTTTGCATTGACATACGAATAACCATTTATTATATCATGACAAGTGTAAGGGGGAAAAAAGTGAAGTTGAGAAGTACTTTTTTTAGTAAAAATAATCGGCCACTTTTTGTGAAATCCAGAAACGAATCTATTTCTAAATTAAACAATTATTTGTGAATTTTTAAAAATCCGCCTTTATTTGCAATAGAATCTATTCTTAAATGTTACTGTAAAAAATGCAGTTCCAATGAAGTATTCACAAAATCTTTCATTTTTGGGTTGAGGGGGGGCAACTGCTGAATGTACCGGTAACTTGTAATCATAATTTACTTTTAAAATGAAGTATTCCGTGAAGTAACTTAAGTTTTCCAGTTATGATATATGTTTGTTTGCATAAATGTGTGTGAAAATGTTAGTTTCACATCCAGTGTGACTGAATTTGATTTTCGCCATTCTAACATGTTTTTCTTTGCATCTTTAGAGAATAGGAATCATTGAATTGATCACCAGATGTGCAAAACATATCTTCAAGACGTACCTGCAGGTAGATAAAATTTTATGTACCGGTAGTTTTCACAGATTTGCATATTTGTGGTTTGACTAAAACTTTTTTTGTTTTTTATTTAAAAAACAAAAACAAAACTCTCAAAGGGTGTGGAGCTGTCAGCTCTCTCTGCCGCTGTAAGCCATTTCCTAAACTGCTTCCTGAGTTCCTTCCCGGATGCTGTTGGGCACCTGCCAGCTGACGAGCTTGTGTCCCGCCGCAAAAGCCGAAAGCGTCGCAACAAGGTACCTGGAAGTGGTGACAACACAGCATGGGCCAACCTAACGCCCAGCGAGTTGTGGAAGAACATTGCTTCTGAAGCGCGGAGCTACTATCACTTCATCATCCAATGGTAAAAACTCATCTGCTTGTGTTTTTCTTGAGCTGGTGCATTATGATTGAGTCTATCACCTCCCTCCTTCCACAGTGAAAATGTGGACCAGGTGGTGGAGAAATACGGCGTTCAGAAAATCACTTTACTCAGAGAAATATCAGTCAAAACAGGCATCCAAGTAGGTTTTAAATTTTTTTTCAAAAAATTACTATCACCTTGTCATAGCTTTTTAATGTTTTCATCTGCTCTCCAGATTGTGATAAAGGAGTATAACTTCGACAGCCGCCACAAGCCTACCTTTACAGAGGAGGACATACTTAACATTTTCCCTGTGGTAAAACACGTCAACCCCAAAGCATCAGATGCCTTCCACTTCTTCCAGAGTGGCCAGGCCAAGGTGCAGCAAGGTAAGGCTCACAAATTCACTACCTGGGTCCGCTTTACACCATAACTCTTTAATATACAGCACAGGTGTCAAACTCCGGTTCTCGAGGGTCAGTGTACTGCATGTTTTCCATGTCTCCCTGATGCAACACCCTGATTCAAATGATCAAGATCACTATCAGGCTGCTACAGAGCTTGCTGATGAGCTGATCTCCCCCAATAAATTAAATTGTATAAACACATTCTTGTTAACTATAAGAACCTGTTTTGTTGAAGTCTAACATGGTAGATATTGTATACATCAAGGGACACACTGGATTTTAAATGATTTTTAGGATGCATTGCGGTTGTCTGCAGATATGTATTTCTGTTTTGATTCAAAACTCCCTTATTTGCTTCCTAGGATTTTTGAAGGAAGGGTGTGAGCTGATCAATGAGGCCCTCAACCTCTTCAACAACGTATATGGAGCTATGCATGTGGAGATCTGTGCCTGCCTGCGCCTATTGGCTCGCCTTAATTACATCATGGGAGACCACGCCGAAGTACACACCGGCAATTAAATGAATGAAATGAAACAGCTGTGTGCCAACTCCGGGTGTCTAAGGAGGCGACGCTAAATTTGGCGATGCTAGATAACTACATGTTGGCGTATGACTTGTGTCACATATTTGAAAAGAAATTTGAATGCGACGATACAAAAAGAAAGCTCTGTTTGTGAGCTACTTTAAAAGGAATAGTTGATTCGAGGCTGTGTTGTGATGTAATGGGCTTTCAGCTGCAGCTTCTAAGGGGTGTCGTACCCGAATTGGGACACAGCAACCATCTTCACTTTTGTTTACTATTGATTTTACTTCCCAAATGACTATCTCCTACTTGCCTGCAGGCACTCAGCAACCAGCAAAAGGCTGTTCTGATGAGTGAAAGAGTTCTTGGCATCGAGCACCCCAACACAATTCAAGAATATGTAAGCTGTCTGGTCTGTTGTCCACAGTTGTTGATTGAGCCAAAGGATTTTTTAATATACATATACATTGCTTTCTTTCTTTGCTCTCCAGATGCACTTGGCTCTGTATTGCTTTGCTAACGGGCAGCTGTCCACGGCATTGAAGCTGCTTTACAGAGCTCGTTACCTCCTGCTGTTGGTGTGCGGTGAAGACCACCCGGAGATGGCACTACTAGATGTAAGTTCTAACTGAATATGACAAAGCCACTCTACCTCTTTATCATGAAAATTCTGCTGAGGAGGTTGTTTTTATGTTACCATGCATTAATTTTTTTTATTTGGTTTGGTGCAATCTGTCATCAGGTAACGAGCAAGTAATACAACGGTAATTCTTGTTTTCAGAGTAACATTGGCTTGGTACTGCACAGCGTGATGGAATACGATTTATCTCTGAGATTCGTGGAGAATGCTCTGGCCATCAACTCAAAGTACCATGGACCACGGTCACTCAAAGTAGCGCTCAGGTGGGGAATGAATACAGCACTTATCCACATCCACGTGCTTTCACATACAGTGGTGAGATCATCTGTGATATTTTTCTTCCCAGCCATCACCTCATCGCTAGGGTTTATGAAAGCAAAGCAGAGTTCCGCTCGGCTCTACAGCATGAAAAGGAAGGCTACACTATTTACAAGAACCAGGTACCAGAGATCTCTTCTCCTACTAGTTTTCTCATCTGGATGACCTCATCTTAATGTGTGTTATTGTTCTCAGATGGGCGAGGCTCACGAGAAAACCAAGGAAAGCTCAGAGTACTTGAAATCTCTCACTCAACAGGCCGTGGCTCTGCAGAGAACAATGAACGAGATCTTTAAAAATGGCTCCAGTGCCAGCATCATGCACCTCAAGGTGACTGACCGGAACTGTCTGTATTTGTTTAATTGACAACAAATATTAAACAATGCTTTTATTTGCGCCTTGTTGATCAGTTCACTGCTCCCAGCATGGCCAACATCCTGGAACAACTCAACATCATCAATGGCATCATTTTTATCCCCCTAAGGTATATGTACAACAAAGAAAATGTATGCTTGGTCATTTTGAAATGGCTTCTTACTGGCTAATGAGTTGCACAACTAGAGGATCAACGTGGTAGTCATCCAAAATGACCTTCCTCCAATGTAATTCTGCACCATACAGTTGATAAATTTTTGTTTTTTTTTAAATCAAATTTAAAAAAAAATTAAAATGGGATTGAAACTATGATCTGTAGAGTTAAAGATGTAACATATCAAAATCAACTTGCAATATTTACTGTGTGAAAAATTTTGCAAATTTGAACAAATTGATTTTGAATGGCATCCCACAATGGATTGCATTTGTAACGGATCGAGGCTGCAGCTCATACTGCTTCATTGCGTGTAATCACTTCATTGCTGATTGTGCCTTTCAGCCAAAAAGATCTGGAGAACCTGAAAGCTGAGGTGCAGCGACGACAGCAGCTGCAGGAGTCCGAGAAGAATGAGCTGCTGGAGAAGAGTGAGCAGCCCTTGGAAGACAGCCCACTGGAACTAGTGGACAAAATTCCTGTTGATTAACGTCCCGATGCGTTCAACAGTAATCTTTTCCGTTACGAAGGGTGAAGACCGTGCCGCAACAGTCTTGTCATTATGCCCGCTGACCCAGGAACTGAGCAGACTATATCAGCATTAAAATAGAAAATTTATTATAATACTGTAAACGGATATACAGTATGGGTCAAATGTCCAGAGAACACACTGTATGATGTGTATAACAAAGGAAAACTGAGCAGGTAATTCCTACAAGGTAGGATGTGATAGAGGGAAAACAAGTACAAACATCGAATCTATGTAACATGCAGTGTTAGGAAATCCTTGCCATGAGGTGGCAAGTAATCTGGTTGCATTGGCGCAAGAGATCCCAGTTTTGGACTCGAGACCCTGGGTGACATTTTGTACCAGAGCCTTACATTTTGTGCTCTAAGGCCCAGCTAGCCCATGACCATATGTTCTTTCCTAAAGGAGCCTTGAAGAGCCAAGGGCATGGAGCCTAGCTGAGTGAGACAAGGCTACCTTCTCCTGTGCACTAAAATCGAATTAAAAAAAAAAAAGATTAATAAAACAGTGGGCCTTGTATTTGTCAGAATGTACTGCTCATTTCCCACACCGTTGAACGTACTTTAATTAAATTTAATCATTTGTGCTGCCTGCCGAGTCTTGCAAGCAAACGTGAAAATTGGGCTCCTGTGCTGGATTTTTTTTTTTCCTGTCGGTGAATATGTACAGGAAAGTTGATGACATTTTAGAGCTGTTAATTTAAGCCATAACTGTTTTATAGATAATGTATAGAATGAAAAAAATGTGTAAATCTATATCAGATTTAAACACGTTTTTGCTTGATGAAAAAGATCCATGAACCGTCCTCTTGAAAGCAATTTCCTCCATGTACTAACTGTGTTCAATCTATTTTTACACATTGATAAGGCTGTGCATGTAAATTTGTACGTGTGACTTTGAGTTTCTGTGTAATCCAACAGGATGGCTAACGAGTGGTGTGACATGAACATTTGTTTTCCAAATGTTTTATTTTTCTAAATGCATAGGTGACAAGAATTAACTTCTTCTCATTATTGGAGAGGTGCTCCTGATTGGTTGCAGTGACTGGTCCTGGTTTTCCGTTTATTTGTTCTCCCCAATATTGGATTGTCATGTTTTTGCATTTATGCAGCCCAGAGAACCTACGCAGGAATACAGTATGACCGCACATTTTCAACACCAATGAAATGGACAAAAGGAAGGGCTGTCTTGATTGAGATGTACCAAAAAACAAGACTGACAGTTTGAGCTTGTATACATGCAATGTAACTTCTGCCGTGTATAAATGTTTGTGATTAAAGCAATATAGAGATGGTGCTGGCAATATTTAGGAATGCAAAAGGAAGATTGAGTCACTCAAATGCCGGTACTTTAAAAAGAAATAAGATGAGCCGCTCACACTCAAAAGTCATTCATTGCTATCATGAGTCAAAAGTGCGGGCAGGTGAAAACTTTTGTTTATAAAGGCGATTTATGTATCTTAACTATGGCTTCGTCTGATTCACTTGCTTTCTGTATCTTGTTTGGCCTGTTTTCAAGTACAGTATACCATCTTGACCAGTGCCCCTCGATCATTACCAATAAATGTCCATAAGGGGGCACGCAAGCACTTTGAATAACAAGGAATTGAATGGCACTTGGATCCATTTGTCATGCAGAATGTTGTCGTCAGCTTCTGATAACGTGTGAAAATTGTCCATATTATATATTTTCGTTTGTTATGGCCATCCTACTTTTATACATAACTGAGAATTATTTCACTGTGAGTTGTGAACAAGCAGCAGCTTCTGTTGAAAAGTTACTGATTAAATAAAAAGTAGAAACCAGCTTTATTGAGCAGTGTCTCCTCACTGAGGCGACCATGTCGAGGTGTCCTTGAGCAAGATACTGAACCTCCAGTTGCTCCTGATGCTGCGTCATCAGTAGGTGAATGAGGTAACAGTGTGAAGCTCTTTGAGTACCCAAAGTAAAGAGCGCTATACAAGTGACAGCCCATTCACCATTTAGTCATATGTCACCAGATGAATATTTACGTGAAATGGAGGTTGTCCTACATCTAAATAAAATTGTACAAATATGAATGCCATAAAGTTCTATACGTAAATAGACCTACGTACAGAAAACACGAACAGCTAATAGAAGAACACGACGTACGAATCATGGAGTCGTGAATCAGTTAAAAAGAAAATAAAAATAATAACGTTTGGATTTACATTCGCAATGCGCGCAAAATGATGTTAAGTGTTTCAAATCAACGTATAAAACGGCGCCAAAGGTTGTACTTTTTTATTTTCTGATGTCAAGGACGTGCGCGCTCCCGCTTCTTCATGAACGCGAGCTCGGTGCGCGCCCCCGAGACAAGGCGAATGCAGTAGCCTACGAAAAAACAAGCGAGCGGCGCCGGAGACACGAGAGGGGCGCAGTTTACCTCCAGCTAACAAGATCTCAATTTGGAGCGCACATTTCACGCCCTGCTGGATTGTGTTGCCACCGGAGACTGGTGTGGATATTTGCGGACAGAGACAATAGGGTAAGTTGTGCTAGTCTACGAAGCCGGCCGATGGTCGAAGGAATCTGACGTTAGGTGGGGAAAATGACGATGTGGCTGTAATTTTTTTGCACCTCCTTTTATGCCTCAAAATGGCGGCTAGGCCGCTTGGTCTGAAGCAGCAGGTAGCATGTCAGCGTCGCACTTTATTATCGTGTAAATACATGCAACGTTGACTTTATTCTCAAGTATTTGGCCTCAGTGATGTTAAATGTCGCAAGACATGTTAAATGTCGCAAATTGAACTAGAGTGCATAACGGCATTCCCGTCTGCGTTCATATAACGAGCTAACATTGAAGCTAACTTTCTGACTGCATCACCAGTAAGCTAATGAGGGTAAGGTTCACATTCACCTAATTAGCTAGCATAGTTCACATTTAGGATCTCATTGAGTCATATGTGGTTTAATAAACGCTATATGTGCTAACGACATGACAACATGTCACTGGGCTGGGCTGGAAGGGCGCTGTTGCTTTTGGCGTTGTCATTACAAAAAATGGTTTGGAGCCGAGTCCGTGCCGTTTGACAACTACGTCACTGCCGCTCAAGATAAATTTATTCCAGAAGTGGCCACCGCTAGACATAATTCGAATGTGTTGAAGTCTACACCCTGCTGATTAGCTTCACTGCTAAGTCGGATGTTAGCATGGCGGAAGGGCGTCCGGTAATGTTCGCCCTTACATCGGTTCTGGTTGTGTAAATTGTATCTACATTGATGCAGATTTATATAGTGGATATACAATTGGTATTTGGGTGTCCGTGAACGACATGGTTGTTTGCTGTCTCACCGGTGGGCGTCGGGTTGGCTCAGCTGGAGCTCCCTCGTCATGTGTGGGAGGAAATCAGGGTGGAGCGCATGCTAGTCGATGATGGTCTTGGAATTGCGTCTTCGCTTTACGAAACTCATTTCTCCTTTACGGTTTGCCCGATCATGATTCCGAGATTGAAAACCAAAAGGATTGCATCTTTTTTCACCCAGAGCAGCGATTCCATTGCGAAATGACATCAGATTTTTCTCATGATCTTTTACAGTTATGTTGTTGGGGGGGGGAGGGGTAATTTAATGAGAATTTGTCGATCGGGCGTGGTAGCCTGATTTATAATACTATTTTCCCAATTGAAATGCACTTAATCTGTGCCAGCCGTCAATGAAACATAATTTTTTTTGTTTTACGTTGTGAGTAAAGTAAAATAGAATTGCATTGTAAAATATAAAAACGATACATCACAAAGAGAATGTGAAGAAAGAAACGACTTATCTAAAGTGCAATGAAGCTGAAATTTTCACGTTGTCGTATTTAATTGTTGGTGTGTGCCATTAAGTTGCATGGTCGAGTGCTGGGAGCGGGGGTCACCGAACTTTTACACCCAAAGAGCCATTTCGACCCTTGTTTCCATGGAAGAAAATAACACTGAGAGCTGTAAACACTTTTTGACATCTGAAAGATGTTCGTCATTATATATCTATTGCGATTGATTTTACATTTATAAATAACATTTTCTTTTTTCTATCTATCTATGTATCTATGTATCTATGTATCTATCTATCTATCTATCTATCTATCTATCTATCTATCTATCTATCTATCTATCTATCTGTCTCTTTACACTTGCTAAATAGTTTGTGACATATGGAATCCATGCAGTCCATCCATGCTTCACAAAATTAAATGTTATTTTTTAAATGAACACATTTTGAACTCTTAAAAAAAAAATCCAAAATTAAAAATACAATGGGAAAAAAGAGCACTAGGAAGTCACAGTCATCTCTACGCAGGACTGTAAGCTTCTGTCTATGAGGCTTGAGCGGTGTTTGTTTTTAACATTGTTCATGGTGGCAAATAGCTGCTCACATGCATGTGTGGATCTGAAGATTTCTCCATCTTTGGCCTGCCTGGGGTTGAAAGTCTCACTAAATGTATGCTGTCTTGCTAGGCTGTCGCAGACTGTGACGCACACGTTTTGGGTGACAAAAAAATAATACATTATATACATTTCATTTGATTATTTCAAGATCACAATTGTACAATTTACAACTACAATTAAATAAACTAACACAGACAAATAAAATACTTTGTTCAGATATTGTGCAGTTTTGGTGTCGCTGGACTTTCAAATCTGCCTGCTGACAGGTCAAGTGCTTACGCACATCTCTGAAGAAGGAGAATGCTGATCACCGAAATTGCACAAGGTCTGAAGAAAAAAAAGGAATATGTAAGATATACTCGTGCATCTGTGTACACTGTATTTCATATATTACTATCTCCACTTAGATGTTATATCTGATTTTAAAATGATTTGGTGTTTGGATTTATTTATTTTGTTTGGTGGTAGCATGTCAGTTTGTGTAAACAGTAGCCTCACCTCATGCCACTGTTAAGCCCGTATCCCACTGAGCGGTGAGGGTTTGTGAAGGATTTCTTGTCACAAAGAAATTTTGACCTTCTTCAAAATTTGGTGAGAGGAAAAACTGTTTGCGACCGCTAGAACTGTTTGCAAACATCTTTGTGTCCTTGAATAAACCCTGACGAAAAATCAACATCCGCTACAATCACAAACACTTGCAAACCTTTGCCGCTGCCTCCCCCAAAATAACAGTAATTAGGTACGGTTGTATGTTGTTGGTTTAAATTATTTTTTACTTCACAAAAATAATAATGTGACAAGGTTCCTCATTATCCTTGCTTTTACATGCTTACATTTGGTTGATGTAGCTCATGCATTAAGAAGGCCCACTCTCGAACTGTTCAAGACCATGTTGTAAGCTTGATGACATAAAGCAGTGGTCGCCAACCTTTTCGCGTCACGGACCTTCATGTTGCTCTGGTCCACAACAGTGATGGAGAGGCACTTCCCATGTCAAAATAGCTTCTTCATCTTTGGGAGATACAATACAATACAATACATGCTGATGACACCAAGTCAGCTGCGCGTTTAGTTGCACGTTGGGTTGTTGTTGCTCTTATTGTTTACTGCTTCTTCTTTTATTTATTAACATAACATATTCTGCTGACTTCAGCTTGTAAACCAAAATTAGAGGGAAAAGCCGCACTCTGATTGGCTGTAGTTACGCACATTTCTGCTGCGTCTGATAGTGCTGGTCATGTAATCTCATTTTGCTCCATTAAATGATCACCAGCTCTACTTATATTGTCCTTTGAAAGGTAATGAACGGGGTGGGGGAGATGGCTGCCCCCCCCCACACACACACACACACACAAAAGGGGAGGGGGGTCCTTTCTCGGTGCGGCCTGGTACCAATTGGGCCAGTGGTTTGGGACCACTGACGTAACGCCACAAATATGTGCTCCGTAATGCATTGGGTGTGGCTCAGTCCAGTTGTGACTTGGTGGCCGGCAGCTTCTTCTTAAAGTGACAGGATGTTCTCTGTTATTCATCTCAAAAGCTTTTCAGCGACACTGACCTGGCGGGATAAATCTGAGAATTAAATGACACCCCCAGAGCATTCTGCACCATTTCTATGACGATTCCCGCTGAGTACACAGACAGAATCAATAGCAGGAATGAACAAGCAGATTTATGGATGCACCTTGACTGCAGATTATTCCCTCTCCACTATCACTCGTTTCCCACCTTTGCGCTCAGCCAGTTCAACTGATTTATTTGATTGTATTGTTTTCAAAATCGTGATCTCAGACCGTGCAATTTCGAGACTTTACACAATCAGGATTTTGGGGCCCATCAGTGAGTTTGGGGCGGGAAAAAAAACAATAACTGATCATCAATTCAATCATGAGTTTGGGGCGGGAAAAAAAAACAATAACTGATTCAATTCAATCAGAAGATGGAACAATATATCTCTTAAAAAAAAAAAATCTATATACACTACAGTCAACGCCCTTCATTCACAGCCCAGCCCATGAAGAGCGAAAATCCACGTATAACTGACATCCACTGAAATGCATTAGGGAAAAAAAATATTTAAAAAAAACATGCTGATAAGCATTGAATATTATGTGTAATGTTTACATGATTACAATAGCTCCTTCTCTGACATTAATGGGGGAAAAAAAGTGTGAACTTCAGCTGTCAATCGGGTGACCCGGGGTTTTAGCTATTCATTGAAAGTTCAATATTCGTTGGAACATTCATTGAAAGTCTGAGGGTATGAATACTTTGCCTGTTTTCTGCTAAAGAAGAAAAATGCATGTCTGAAACCTTAAGATGTTTGAGAAAACATGTTAAAAATTCCCCCACTACAAGGAAACAAAACAAAACACAAAAACTGTTAGGAAACGTCTGAACATTTGTGACCCAGATGACCCCAACGTGTATGCGCGTTTTGCCCACTTCGCAAAAGTTGCATATGTTCACTGCTCAATTTGATAAGGGCTTTAAGGCGAACGAGATGTTGCTAAGCATTCAACACAATGAGCCAGGAGAAAGAGGATGAGAAAACTGAGAAACTAATGCTAATCGCTAGTATCCGGAGATAAAATAAGACAACAGCTACATCTTGCGCTCGAAAACCAGAAAAGAATCGCTCATGGATGATGTCAGCCATGACAAGGAGCTTTTAAGTTTAAAAGTACACTTACTTGGCAACCGGCACCGTATATTACATATTTATAATATCAACAATGTGTGATATATTTTTATCAGCACCATAAAATCCAGTGTTTTTGAGATTTCAATCAATTTATCTTTCGCTAAGGGACTCTGTTTTGATTTGTTCAGTTGATTTTATTATAAGAAAAAGCAGGCATTTTTACATGAAAATGTAAAATTTTAATGACAAGAAGCAGAGTAAATGAACCTTTTTAAAGGAAATATTTACCTTTGACATTTGAATAACCCATTCAGAAGTATTTGAATTAGGATTTTCACACTCACTGTTACTGTTCAATTTATACCATGATATATGTGCAATCAGCTGCTGGGATTTTATTGGCTCTGTATTTCAGTTTTTTTTTTTTAACTGAGTTTAATACTGAATGAAACAAACTATTGTCTCTCTCAAGCGCCATTTTGAATGTTACAAGGATTGACTGCGGCGGCCGAAGAATGACGCTGCTCACTCGGGATACGTCACAGCAAGTAAATCAATTAAGACAGTTTTGAATTCCAGGCCCAGCCGCGGTGAAAGGTTTGGTCTCCAGACCCACTTTGTGGGTGCGGCTTGCCAGGCTAGGTTATTACTGTAGTACAAAATGTAGATCATTTTTGGTTTAAAAAAACAAACAAACAGATTTACATACTCTATTACACATAATTCCATATTTATACATACATCACAGCAAGCAGTCGGTCTTGTTCTATTCAACCATTTTGAAAACCTAGAAAAAGGACTGCCTCCCTCACACAGCCTATTTATTGTCTGCACATTAATCATTAACTATTATTAAAACTTTATTGCATCGAGGCTTGAGTTGACGAAAATCATGAATCAAAATCGCAGTTAATGTCAGGAAAATCTCAACTCAGTCATTTCCTAAAAATTATTCAGACTGAGTGTTGTAGTATTTTTGTGACTGTGAACCACCCCGGATTTGTTGGGAAACATCCAGAAACTCCCGGCATGCTGTAATCAACACTGTATGAGAGGTAAGCTGTTATTTGGACCGGTTTCAGGTGCTGACATCACAGCTCAGTATTTAACTGAGCTTGTGTGTCAGTTGCTCCTGTGGAGCAGGTTCTCTGCAGTGTTCAAATGTCAGTTAGTGCGAGTAGATAAGCAAACACAATCTATATTTGTAGTTTGATCTGTTCAGTCGAGCTGGCTGCGAAACAGTGAAAAAATGTCTGCCGCCTTGGTGCTTCCTGTCACTTGTAATGGAAAGAAAAACGAGTGTGAAATACATGGGAGACTGCTACACTTGGGAAAAGCAGTCCTCTTCTCCACTGCTCCTTTATAACGATCCCTTATCCATTGTCACAAATGTAAAATTTGTGTCTGCTGACTAAATTATGCACCTGAGGCACATATTGTACAATTGATATGGATGTAAATGAAGTATCTGTACATTTGTCGTTTTTATTTATTTATTTTGGTGATATCTACTGTATGTAATGCAACACAAAAAACATGCATATGTAAACGAGAAAGCAAGTGATTGTGTGTCTATTTTGTTCCTGGTTAGTTGGAGAATTAGTCATTGTGGTCCCAGTAGACTAAGAGGTCTTAGCGTAGCATTGGCTGTTTAGTTTGGTGTTTTTACAAGGCAGTATGTAAGTATTTTATTTCATATTTTAACCCCACTGCATTTAATGTACCTGGCAAAAATATCCCCCAATTGACAATATATTGACCCTTGCCCCAGTAAAAGCTGTGCTGTCAGCTCATTGTGATTTCCCCATTCATCACTCCGCTCGGCAGTTCTTGAGGAGGTGTGATAATGACACGATGACGTGTTGGAATTTGACGAGCGTGCAGCCGGTATTTATTTATTTTTTTATTACTGTGATGGGAAATTTGTCACCCAACAAATCTGGGTCAACTCTTGCACAGGAATTTGCAGCAGGAGCAACCTGGAATGTATTGTTATAGTGGATGGCTTGTTTTGAGAGCATCTAAAAATCCATGGAATGAATGAATGAGTTCACTTTGTTAGGTGGATGGCTTCATGTCATTTTTCTAATAAATGGGCTCTCAACTAATATTTTCTGTGCTGCATTGACCTACTGGTAGAATTAGCCGTTTCCATGCATTTTATCTGCATTTAAACTATTGTGGGAATTGATGCAGCAGTTCTTTGACCTGTACACCCCCCCCCCCCCCTTCCCAGCCACCCTTCATGTTATCTGCCATGCATACCTAATACAGACCTCCCTTTCTCCTTTTCAGATGCAGTGTAGACTCGGGTGTTGACTCGTCTACAGACTCTCCACTTCTCTCATCCCCAGGGGGCCCGATTCCTGTGGTCCCCACTCTATCTGAGGCGGTGTTGGGACTACGCTAACTGACGCTATAGGAGTACACTGCTCACCCTTGCTCGCGTTGCTCCGATCCGCATAGCTCAACTCCTGACTGAGGAGAGCGCGGCAGCTACATCATCTATTACCAACTGGTCTCTCCTTGCCCCGCCCACACCATCCTGTCACCATGGTGCTTTCACAACGGCAACGAGATGAACTGTAAGTGGTCAATACACATTTTTTTCATGACACGAGTAGTGCTGAATCTTAATGTTATGTCAAAGTAATGTCTCCTCTTAATGAAGTTCAGTTTGTCATTATATTGTTTGAATGAGTAAACTTTGGATAGGGTTAGGTTTAGATTTAACACAACCTTGAGCGAGTTAAATAAAATGATTTTTGTAACAATTTAACTGCTTTCAAAACATGCAGCATGTAAAATTATGACAAATGTCAATATTTGAAACCTTTTCAGAATTATTTAAATGAAGATGGATTTATGTGCCCCAGCTGCATGGCAGTATCAAATAAAGTGGGATGCTGATATTGTATAGTGTTGCCTATAGGCCTGTCACGATAATTACCGTATCGATAATGACAAAAAATGGACACAATAGTTTTTTCAGACTCAATAAATGGTCAGTTATATATGTTTACATACGTCATCATTGGAGAGAGAGAGTAACCCCCCCCAAAGACTGAGGTCTGGTGGCTGGTCTGAATTGTGGAATGCATCCACTTGTGCAATACATGACAGGGCGCCTAACATTCCCAACAATGATTCTATGTTTTTAGATTAGTGCTGTGGGTGTGGCCTGTTGGTATGGGGAGCTCTTTTGGAATGCTAAGCTTTCATTAGCTCTGGACTATTCAGAAGAAGCTTCCAAGACCCCCAGCCAAAACCTCCTCTTTTCTCAGTCTGATGTAGGGCTGTCACAAACGAGTAATTTAAAATGGGATTATCCTATCAATTGCTCCATCGATTAATTGTGTAATTGATAAACCTATGAAGAGTTTCAGAACAAAAAAATGACCTAAATTGACCACGTTTATCATGTATACATATTTATGTATTGCATATGTGTTTTTGTACATTTCTCTATTCATTTGAGACAATTTGTACACTTTTTTCAATTTAATGTACCATATTTTCCACGACAAAAGACGCTACGGTCTATTCTTGCACATAGACCAAACAAAACAGTTGCTTTGAGATGGCAGTTCTTGTGCGGATTGTTAGATAACGCTTTGTCATAAAGCAAACACCAAGCAAGAGCTCCTCGTAATCAATGTTGAATTTGAAACAGAAGATATCTTATTACATAATGTTCTCTGATTGGTTTGTCGCTGCCAAAGAACGTGTGCGAATGATGTCCCTGTGTCCCAACCGTCATTCAAGCGGAGCACTTCCTGAAGTCACTCAGCATGACAGATTTTGGAATTCAATGCACTCAAAGCACACTGCATGATTAGGCGCATGGATGACTTTTGAGAAAATTTAAGGCTTTTAGGTGTGCCTTAAGGTGTGGAAAATACGATAATGCTGAAGTATCGGGGTTCTCCGTTGTATTTTACGCTTCATAATGCGCCACACATTTTTATTGGAAGACAGGTCTGGACTGCAGGCCGGGCAGTCATTTACTACGAAGCCACGATGTTGTAATGCAGTATGTGCAGAATGAGGTTGCTTTGCATAGTACAATTTTAAGCCCCTTGTAACCTTAAATTCCAAGAATTGATATGTATATTTTTTTGTCCAATGGTATTTCAAGTCCCCTAGCTTGAAGATAGATATTTATATTTTAAATGGTATTTTTCTAATAATCAGGTACTATTTGGAGAGGAACAGTCAGCTGTGTGATTCTGTAATCTATTGACAACAACTCATTTTTTATTTCTGTTTTTTTTTTTTTTTAATCCATAACCAATGAAAAGCACATTTGTGTATCTTTACAGGGTCAGGGGACTCGCTGCCCCAAGCGCGTTGTAAAAATAGCTGAAGAACACAACCATGTTAGTTCCAGAAAAGACCTGGCGGGCACCCGTGTGATGATGGGCGCCTTACTTATTTATTTATTTTAATTTCTCCTCGCTGAACAAAGAATATGCCCACGGCCCTCTTCCAGACTCTGGTTATAAGGTGCTTTGTGTATTATCAGCCTCTGGTTGTGATTGCACACAGAATAAACTATCTTGCTAGGTAGATTAATGAAGAGAATTACAGAAGCAGAACGTATACAGGTGTCCTTGAATTAAGGTGGCACCCTGAAAGGAACTTGTACTTCAGTCTATCACTAACCTGTGCTAATATATTAGGGAAGTCGGAACGGAACAATTGATTCCTATGCTGTGTGACAATGTATTGACACACGAAAACCTGCCTCTTGACTGCAATTTGCTGTCAAAAAAGAGTGGCAGTGGAGACAACAAGGATATTGTACCAACGCAAGAACTGACTGCAATTCCGTGACATTGAAGCATATTTACAAATATATTTGATCAGTAACAAAGGATGTTATAAATTGGCCTTGTTGTTAATGAGATGAGCGCTGGCAGATAATGTGACAACCAGTGTAGCCTTGTGAAAGTGATACCGATACTGTCATGTCACACCACTAGAGACCAACACGACTTCATGTCAGCTGACATGCTTTCAATTTCTTCTCTCTGCTTTTATGTAAAACTATTTTCAAGATAGTGAGCCTTATTTATTTATTTATTTTTGCTCACTTGGTAGTCAGTTACTATGTGGTTTGAGAAAAAAATTTGCTGTTATATTATTCAAAATCAATTGAAGTTGACATGGGCAGCTTTTTGGACACAGCCGCTCGTGTCGCACACCCACCACACCAAATAATCCTCTGTTTTAGCTAATCCCACCTCGCCATGCTATTTCTCAGATGTGCACGCTCACAAAGTCGGCCCTCCCTGAGTGTTTTAAGTGGGCAGCCTGTCAGGAGGGTAGATAACCTGCTAACCTTGAACACTAATTAGTGCCCCCCTCTTGTTGTCATGGGTATTCAGGTAGGCAGAAGGTGAGGTGCACGGAGTACAGACTGGTCTGACAGATTGCAATTTCCTCCCCCTTCATATGGGCACCTTCAAACATTTTCTCTTGTTCTGCTTTTCCTGGATTTTGGTGGTGTTTGCGGTGAATAAAACGACCCAAGACCCAATGTGATATAGTGCCAGAGGGGTGCAGTTTCTTTGTTTGGATTCTTTGATTTATTTTGTTTATTTTTTCTCATACTAACAGCAGCTGATTTAAACAAAAAATATATTTTATTAATCTAATTGTCTAATTGTCTTTAATCATGAATAACCCATGATAATGAATACATACCATTAGTGACACACATGGGCTTGCAAGAATGAATTGCCCTTGAGCAAGGTACATCTGAGTGCAAGTGGTTTTACCGAGTTGAGTTGCTCACTCTACCTATATCTCGAGTTCATTCTGTGGAATCGAGCCGAGCTCGGTCACAGGCAACATTCTTTTTAAAAACAGCCCTGAATTAACTCACAGAAACGGAAATAACAATCCAGTTTCAGGTTCATGTGATATTTTCTCAAATGGTGGCTTTCACTCAAAGTGCTTTTTTTTTATCTTGAATACATCATGGTCACTGCTCAGAAAATAGCCTACTGGTCGCATCATAAGTCACAGTAAAAATCTCCCACAATACACATGGTACCTGTAAAGCCGAATTTAATATTGGCGTTAATGCAGCATTTGGTTGGGAAAAAAATGACTTCCCAACTCCACAGAATTTTGTACCCTGACAGGAAATTAAGTTAAAGCCAACATTCAAACTCTCACGTCAAGGAATTGAATGCCTGTCTGTTTTAGCTTGTGTTTTGCTTGTTTACCTAAAGTGTATTTAGATGAGATTCCCTCATGGCAGGCTCATAGCTGTTGTTGAAGACTTTTCTGGACGGCCTGCAATAATGCCTGTCTGCGATCCGCTCATGTTTTTTATTGACACATCTCACCACACTTCTTTCAGCTTTCTAATTAAATGACTTATTTTGTGATGGACTTGATAAAATTGTCATGCCCAAACAGCTTGTTCACCTCAAGTGTATTTTTTTGTTTTTTGTTTTTGTCTTGGATAGTGGTGGTGGGCGTGCACACCGGGATCTCCGTCCCTCCGTGCACCATTACAGTGTTGTGTTATTTGCCCACAGCCACAGGACAGGAGCTCATTATAGACTGCAGGCAGATGTGATATCCATTGTGCTGGATAGATAGTAGGGGCTTGTCACAAATCATACACGTATTTATAGACTTGTAGTACACGTTTAGCTGATTTATACACAATAAATGTTATTCTAATATATAATGTAGGTGCGACAATGCATTTAAGTGTATACATATACGTGCTGTACCAACAACGTACATGTACTTTGCTCCACATAAGGTAACTAAGCCCTCATCTTGGTTATGGTAATCAGGGCGTTAGTTAAGGATCCTCTTTGTCTGTTCCAGAAATCGAGCCATAGCTGATTATCTGCGTTCCAATGGATATGAAGGAGCATATTCCACATTCAAGAAGGAGGCAGAATTAGACATGGTAAGTAGACTCTACACCAATCTTATCGTCAGGATTAGAGTGATGTTGTTTTACATTTTATGCGAAATAAGCCATTACAGGTGCAGTATTTCCCACATACGCATTTACTTGTTTGCGGGTACCACAAATTAATTTTGGCCGGTACTAAAAGATTGTGCTGCTACCTGTCAGTATGTAACTGTTGCACCAACTGGCATTGCTGCACAGAAAAGAGCTGCTCCTTGTGTGAGGCTGCTAATCTGTACCAGAACCAATTTCCTCTGTGGTACGATACTGCAAATACACTGCCCTAAATGACGAAGTCTCAACTGTATCAATATTTTTCCGTTTAAAGTTTGAAGACCTTAGTAAGTAGATCCTAATGGTATCAGCTCAAACAGTATCGGTCCCCCTCGATACTAACAAGCATAATGGCCGTCTTGTAACTGTCACAGTACACTTTGCTCTTTCTGTTGTCTTTGTGTGTGTTTTAGCCTGCAAACACAACTCCATGTTGGACAAAGCCTATTTATAGTTCTCAATTCAGAATCTGCAGAGTTTTGGATGAAGCTGTGAATAGACTATTACGGGAAAGGAACCGACCATGACCACAGCGAGTATTTGCCACAAGTTTTAAGAAACTTCCCACAAAGCTAGTCTTTCGTAAGCTTGACAATCATATCTTGGGAAAGTAATTAAAAACAGTCGAAAAATCTCATTTGTTCAATGACAAAGCTAAAAATAGATAAAAATAGCTTTTCGATCATTGGCATTGATTGATCAGCAAATAATGAGATTACATTTGATCACAGATTTTGCATCAAATCTCGTCCGATTTGATCCAGCCGATCAGATCAGTGTAAAGTCTAGCTCTTATATAACCATCAGTAGCTTCCATCTTGAATTCTCTAAGGTATCTGTAAATTAAAAATCGGCATTTAAGGTGACAGTACATCCAACTTTAATGAATCTTTGCAGTTTGTGGCAGGATTCATGAGATGTTTCTAAATGCTGGTGCAACTGAAGTTGAAGGCTTTGGGGTGGGTGCTACGGGATTTTAAAAAAAGCCCCTTTTTTTTTAATATCTTAAATAGCTTCATGCGTCTTCTGCAAAACATTGTACAACGATATTCTACGGCTATATTTCACAATGTAGATCTTCAAATTGTGCCCAGGCTATATAGTGTGTTTTCATTGATTCTGTGAAAGAGTTTATTTTATTTCATCCAGTTTCTCCTTAATTAGAGATATCGGAAAAGCACTGAATATATCCTTTTTTTGGAGAACAAATAGATAAAGACTTGGATTCGAACTGGGATGGTAAAACGTGATTGGGAGATCCCTATCTTAGACATTTGGATCCATAATGCCCATTGGTAAGAGGTTGGCACCCTGCAGTGTAGTCTGGCACTTTTTGTGCATCATGTGTTATGTTGCTTAGCATCCAGGCAGATGGCCCATTACATGATCGCAAGCTTGTTTGGGGAACACACACACACACACACACACACACACACACACACACACACACACACACACACACACACACACACACACACACACACACACACACAAATAAATAAAGGAAATGAGTTTTCTTCGGAAGTTTTGTATTCTCCTCCATCGCACATTGCCTTGTGGCTGCTGGTAACTATGAAATCATTAAAAAGCCTCATTAACAGCCCTGTGAGGGTGATGATTGCCACCATCGTCCAATTTCACAGCTAGCTCGTCAGCCTTGCCTTTGAACAAAAGCAGAAATCCTGAAATTGTGGAGGGATGCAACCACTCAATATTGATGCCTTCAGTGATGAGTGAGAGGGTAAATGAGACTCAAACTACCTTTTGATTTGTACAGTTATTGACATGTTTTTGTCATTCAATGAAAAATGATTCAACAGACTTGTCATGCCGTCATGTTGTCATCCAAAATGAGTTAAAGCAAAGTATGCAACTGTTATTTGTTAATAGTAAATTTTTAAGAAATTGCTCTTATCTTGTCATCTGTGTTATTTGTTAATGTAAATTATTATTATTATTTTTTGTAATCTGCTTTGAGAGGAGTTGCCCAGACATCTTGCAGATGTGCATAAAGTTAACTTCCTCAGTTCAGCTATGCAGAATGCATGAACTTTGTGTGCAGAAGAGCAATGATAGGAATGATCAGGGCGTGTGATTGCGTGTGCGCGTGTAAATTTTTTCTTTTGTCAAGTCAAGTACAATTTTATTGTCAAATGCGCTGTATGTGCAACATACATTCATGTAAGCCATGTCCTTCGCTTGCCACTCCAGCTGGTCCATTCTCACTGGCCTTTTTTGATTCTGATGATTTTTCAACTGTCATCTCCTTACAGAATGAAGAATTGGACAAGAAGTATGCCGGCCTTTTGGAAAAAAAATGGACTTCAGTCATCAGATTACAAAAGAAGGTTTGTTTATTTGCCACTTTCAAAGGTTTGTGTCGATTGCAGTCTTGTGAATAGTTTGTGACGTCACTCCTGAATCCACTTTACTTTTATTGTTAATTCATAGTACTCTCTTAACAATTAAGACAAAATGACACTCCTAAAGCTTTGTACGAATATTGAAACTTGTCTTCAAATTGTTTGAACACACCTCCATCTGCTAACGTTCTTGCTTGGTCTGTGTTGTAGGTTATGGAACTTGAATCTAAACTGAATGAAGCAAAGGAGGAAATCACCCTGGGTGGACCAGTTAGTCAAAAGCGAGACCCCAAAGAGTGGGTCCCACGCCCTCCAGAACGGTATGCGCTGAGTGGTCACCGCAGTCCTGTGACCAGAGTCATCTTCCACCCAGTCTTTAGTGTGATGGTGTCTGCTTCAGAGGATGCGACAATAAAGGTTTGTGCGGCTGAAAGGCACTAGACTTTTTTTTTTTTTCTGTGTATCGTTTTCGAATATTCCAAATGTTTTGCGGTCCGGAGTAGCATTCCACATCTTGCCACTCATTGCATCGGTGCATTACTGCAACGATCTTAAATAGGTGGGAAAATATTTCTCTTGAAAATGGCATTAAAATCTGTTTTCTTGTTTTAAAAAATCTTTAGTTCTTCATTATTTATGGTTTGTTTGAAACTGTAAAGATCATAGTTTGCTAATGTTGACAGTAGCCAACATAGAGGTTTATGCTCAGAAATATACATACTGAGCCAGACTTACTAAGATGTCATTGTTGAAAGAAGACATGACTACGCAAAACCAATTTTGGGCAGGTAAGCCTATATTTCTGCTGACGTTGCTTGCAGGAACAAATGTAATGGGAATTTGACATATAACAGTGCTAAATGGAAGTAACTTAAAGGCAATTGTGTCGGAAATCTTATTGAATGTTGTTACTTTCACTTTCTCTTGCTAAGCAGTGACTTTTCCTCACCAGACAATTGCAACCTCTATTATGTTTGTTCTTTAGATTTTATTAATATGGAGCACATGGTTGTCTTCTCCTTGGCTACACCTACTACACAGCAGTAGTTCAGATCCCTGTTTTGGCATCATCTTCCCTTTTCCAAAACCACAGTTTGCCCACAATGCAATTGCTCCTCTTGGCATTGTACCACATTTCCATTCCTCCTAAGAAGCATCTGTACCACCGATCCCACCCGCCATCAGAGCAGCAAGGCTCTGGGCCCAAATCTTAAATTCTGCTACGGCCTCCTGCTTTTGCTCTTGCGCCTCTTTCTTCTATGGCTCGCTCTCTTTCCCCTGGCCTGCACTTATTCGGCGTCCTACTTATTCTACCTCTGAAGAGCCCTGTTGAATTTTTAACTGAATAGAACTTGCATGCTTCAGATTGTTTTGACAAGTACCACAAGCTAAAATGGCTCCTTAGTCTGAAAACTAAACTGAATATACAAAGTACATTATGTGCACCATTTTTTTAAAATTCATTTTTTGTTTTTACTATGCAGTGTGCCACTATCCACCTAATAATCAGTCGCCCAAAAAAAGAAAAAATCCACAATGGATGAAATCCACAATGTGCTGCTCAAGTGAATCTGTGCATTTTGTACCTCACTATCGCCATCTGGCACATTTAGCCCCTCTAGGAATGGAAAGGGGTAAGAAGGAACCGGTGGAGTTTGTAGTATTGACGGTGGGGTCTCCCATTACCGTCTGGACACCTCCCCCCACCGAAAGCAATGAGGCGAGGAGAATGTCTCTGTGACTGCCTGCTTGAAAGCCAAACATGAGCAGCTTTCTTTGGCTCGAATCCACCACTCTTCCTCTGATGATCACTTATACTGTCTGTGCTCCATATTAGCCAACAATAGTTTGACCCCTCACGAGTACTTAAATTACTTCTTGACCATCGAGACCTTTAGAAATCTCCAGTCAAACTTATTGTTGGAACTTTTTAATGTGATCTTTTAAGGCTGTACTTTTTTTCGTCTGTTGTATTTAACAATGTAAATGTGTGAAAAGTTTCTGGTAAATTCCCAGAGGGGTGCAGATGATTAGACATTTCTTATTTGGAAATGGTCTCAGTTTGAAATTAATAGAAGCTGATTCTCCAGAAATTGCATAGTTTGTAAAATGGACTTGTGTGGTCTAAGTTGCTCATGTGCTCTTAAGGTATGGGACTATGAGACCGGAGACTTTGAACGCACACTGAAGGGCCACACGGATTCCGTGCAGGACATCTCTTTTGACCAGACTGGAAAACTGCTTGCATCCTGCTCTGCAGACATGACGATCAAGCTGTGGGATTTCCAAGGTTTTGAGTGCATCAGGACTATGCATGGTAGGTTTTCTAACAAGCCATCTTATGTTAGATAAACAAAAACATGAGGGGTTACATGGGGGAATTGTGTAAAAACCACCACATTATTTGATATAGATTTGTAACATTGGACATTAAATATAATATTGGAATGAAAATACACCTTTTTCGCAACCCCTAGGTATCAGTAAATGTCTACATGTGAATACATTTTGTGCTTTTGTTGAACTTGTGTATTAATGCATGTTGATTTTGGATAAATTTTGGGGGAGCAAAAAAAAAGTGTTCTCGAAAAATCACTTAAGTATTTTAATGAGAGCTACTGTGTTGTTATAACTAATGTGCATGATCAGTCACGCTGTTGGAAAGGGGATGATTGAGGCACGTACCAATTTTCAGGTCTCTGATCCAGGGATTTCTCAGTTTTCTGATTTATCACACATGCACCTTCAAAACTCAAATTAGATCCACATATTAATGTATGATATTGGAGTAACTAAATCAAATAATGCTTTTTTTGTTTTGTTTTTTTTTGCCTGTGAGCAGCACTTTCTCTGAATCCCGATCCAGTTACGCATCCAACTCTGTTTTTTAGGACATGACCACAATGTATCATCTGTAGCCATTATGCCCAACGGAGATCACATCATTTCTGCCTCAAGGGACAAAACCATGAAGATGTGGGAGGTGGCAACTGGGTAATGTCTTTGAATTCTGAATTCTTTGAAAATGTCAAAATTCATTCTCTTTGGTCAAATTCACTGGTTGTTAATTCATCTCTATATTTTTGCCCACCAGTTACTGTGTGAAGACCTTCACTGGCCACAGGGAGTGGGTCCGCATGGTGCGACCCAACCAGGATGGCACTTTGGTTGCCAGCTGCTCCAATGATCAAACGGTGCGCGTGTGGGTTGTGGCAAACAAAGAGTGCAAAGCTGAACTGCGGGAGCATGAGCATGTGGTGGAGTGCATCTCGTGGGCGCCAGAGAGCGCTTATCCCACCATACTCGATGCCACTGGTTCTGAGGTGAGGACCTGCTTGGATCTTAAATATCAGTAGGGATTATTGGATGGAAAAAAGATGAGCTAGCTGCACAAGTGGGAAGTTATTTACACAACCTTTTGCTTGACACAATCGTATCCTTGTTTCTTGATTTAAAGGCTGGCTCATCAGGTAAGATGACGTTAAGTATTATTTGCTCGGTTTAAGTCATTGTAGTGTTTGCTAACACAAGCCTGTGTTGGATGTTGTCCAGCTCGCGGGCTCTCGACTGGTATTCCCCCTGAAATCGACATTTTCCATGGTCATGGTTAAATGGTCAATAAATCATTCACTTGAACAGGTTTCAAAACGAGATCATTTGTTTATAGTCAAAAAAAGAAAAATATGTATAATCCTTTAATTATTCAACATAATTACAAGTGCAACTTTCACGTCAGAGTATATCATTGGGGGACTCGGGGTGAGCATATTGGCAAAAAAGATTGGCAAATTTTGTGTGTGTGTGTGTGTGTGTGTGTGTGTGTGTGTGTGTGTGTGTGTGTGTGTGTGTGTGTGTGTGTGTGTGTGTGTGTGTGTGTGTGTGCG